>CAUJNA010002164.1:32500-41523 GCA_963377175.1 Effrenium voratum
CTGCGCTGCCGCAGGCCTCGCCCTACACTACCTTTTCCTTTGGGCGCGCGCTGAGCGCGCATAGCAACCAGCCAGGGAGTGGGTACCGCCTTTGCTGGTCTGCCACACCTTCGCAAGTGCCCCCAAGCAAGGTGAACTCCGACTACGCCATCGACTCTGGATTGTTTACAATGCATGGGCCCGTGCTGAGCGACCATCAGTGTATCCTCACCCTTCCCTGCACGCTCACCTTGACTGGCTCCGGCTTTGACCAGGGCGCCCACGGCCTGGTGCTGCTCGGGGAAGGTGCAACCTGCGGTGGTAGCTGGGGGACGATCAACGCCTCCGGCGCTGACTGGGGCAATCCCGCAACTGACAGCGGTGCCAGTGACGACACCTTTAGCTTTGGAACGCCCACTGAGGGAACGGCGAACAGCAACTACGTGATTTGTTGGGGCTTTCAGCCGGCCGGCGAGTCGGACTACAATGTCTACGTTGGCATCTTGGAGCTGGGAGGGCCGGATCTTATTCAGGGCTCCAGCTGTGTGAAGGGGGAGAACTGCGTGCTGGCGCTGACGGGCATTGCGTTCGCCAGCACCAACAAGCTTTTGGTCTTGGACGTGGGCAGCAGCTGTGGGGCTGGGGCCACGTCTGCCACCTTCAGCCCCATGGAAGTGGAGAAGCAGGTTCAGGATGGCACCTTCACAGAGTACCAGCTGGGCAGTCCCAACACCGGCACAGCGCAGAGTGGCTACACCCTCTGCTGGGCAGCGAGCCCTGCGAGCGTGGCAGATTTCGCGTTGACCCTGGGCGACTTCACGGTGACCGGTCCGAATGTGCAAGATGTGTCTTGCACCTTTGGGCTCTCATGTGTGCTGGAGCTGATCGGCCTTGAGCTGCAGAGCAGCAACAAGATGATCGTTCTGTCTGCGGGGTCCTGTGGAGATAATGGGCCCACGCTCGCCTCGGTCACAGGCATGCTGAATGCAATCAATGTAGATGCGCAGATGCCCTACAACACGTATGACCTTGGCACACCCTCGGCAGGTCAGCCGAGAACGGACTACCTGCTCTGCTGGTCAAGTGCCCCCGCTGACGGGGCAGGGGCTGCATTCTACAAGGTCCCAGTGGGATACTTGACGCTGAATGGCCCCGTGCAAGTCTCCCAGCATTGCATCATGGGCACGCAGTGCAGCATCACACTCACAGGTGTGGGCTTGGCGGCCTTCAATCAGATCCTTATCATTGATGCAGCCGGCTCCTGCGGGAGCACTACGCCGTCCACGGCGGTCTTCGATGGCTTGACCAACCCGGTGAGCCCCGACAGTGGCAACGTGGCCCTGTACAATTTGGGCATCGCCCGCACAACCTCAGATGGCCCTGGCAGTGGCTACATTGCGTGTTGGGGCCACAACGCCAGCTACGACTACTGGAACATCCAGCTGGGCACCTTCTCCATTGACGGCCCTGACCTGCAGACATCTCTGGTCTACTGCACCCTCGGCCTGCCCTGTAGCCTCACCTTGACCGGGGTGAACCTCGCAGCCACCAACAAGATCGTGGTCACCGCGCTGTCCGACACCTGCGGGCAGTCGGCCCTGAACCTGGCGGTCTTCGCGGGCGCGTCGAATCCCACCAACGCCACCGCAGACGGCACCTACGACACCTTCGAGCTGGGCACTCCCACGGGCGGGATGCCGGGGGACTACAAGGCAGGAAATGTGTGCTTCTCCGAAGGGAGAGGTGCTAATTCTCTCCCAAACAAGATGGGTGTTCTTTTTGCAGCCATCCAAATGTCACGTGCGACACTGGTTTCCTTGAAGCTTTTGTTCAAAGATAAGCGTCAAGGTTCCCTCAGTTGTTCTTCTTTTCGGCTTCTCCCATCCAGGAGGGAATGATTGCTCCATGGCTTTTTGGCTTCCTTTCAACCCCGTGCTATCGCAGAACCCTCCCCTCCCCAGTTTCGGCCATCAGGTCTGCTGGGGCTTCGACCCCTCGGCGGACGGGGACTTCCACGTGCCCGTGCTGACGCTGCGCATGGGCGGGCCCGTGGCCAGGAGCAGCGAATGCACCCTGAGCGAGCCCTGCAAGATCGAGGCGCCGCTCGGAGCTCGGAGCTCGGAGCTCGGAGCTCGGACCGAGACTTTTCTCGGCGACCAAAGGAACGGTGGCAGACACGAAGGGCCCGAAGGGCCTTGAAGCATCTTCCCCACGGAAGCTCTAGAGCAAGAGTTGACTTGTACTATGCTGATGGTGGTGTCCACCATGAAACCCGTAGATTTGTTCCTCAGGAATCCATGCTTCAAATATTGATGTTGATTGGTGGCAGTAGTGGCACCATGCCATAATGTTGCTCTGCCTCTCCCCTCAGGTGGAGGGCGTGCGCTTGGCACACACCAGCCGCCTGCTCTTCATCTCCACCAGCAGCAACTGCGGGGACACCTCCCCCACGGTGATCTCCTGGAGATTTGTGGGGTCCTTTTGCTTTCGAGCGTTTTTCGTTGTTTTTGCCTGTGTTTAACACGGTTCTGTTTTGCTTCTTTCTCCCCTTTGATGTACGTCCAAGTCGGGTGCCTTCTAAGAAAGGAGGTGGGGTGGTAATATGTCAGACCAGGAGCGGCATCAACAACCCCGCGGGCACGGACCTGCTGATCGCCCCGGCGGACCCTGGGTACGTCTACGCGGACGGGGACCGCTACGACGCGGGCCTCGGCTACGCAGGGGTGCCGGGGAGCTACAAGATCTGCTGGAGCTTCGACCCTCCCGGGGCGTACTCGGACTACAAGGTGTGGGGTTCGGCGTGGCAATCTTTCGGGTGCTTTGGTTCACTCAAGAAGGGTGCGGGAGCGCATGACTTTTGGGGCATCTCTTTTCTTCAGATTCTACCCGTTTGGCTGTAGTTCGTCTTGAGCGCGACAAGACCGGGCAGCGGCATTGGAGGGTCGTTTGTCTGGTCAGCACGCTCCATGTGTAACGGAGTTTCTGATTCAGAGAAAGGTGACCCTGGGAGACTTCGTGATGAACGGCCCGATTCAGAACATGGCGGTGTCCTGCACACTGGGCCAGGCCAGGGTGAAGTGGCAGTCGATTGCAATGCTGCAAAGCAGCTCTCATCCGCTGCGAGTTGTCCGAGAATGGAGTTTACAATTAGACTCCCGCTCCCCTTCATAATTGAGACCATGCTTTGATTTGGTTGTAGCGGGTGGGCTGAATGCTAGCCTTTTTCCTTTTGTCACCAGCCGCCGCCATGCAAACAGAAGCGTACCCCAAGCAGCGGGAAATCTTCCCTTTATCTAGGCACAGCTTTGCACAATCAGCCTTGGCAAACATCTCGATGGAGAGTTGGAGAGAAATCAGCCCTGGTCCCCATTTGGACATGCACCATTTCCGTTATCCGAATTTCTTGAAAGCGTCATCGCCTCGGTTCGCCTTTGCGTGAATTTGGCGCTTCGTTTTGGAGGCCTGTGTGGTGGAGCCCTCGGGCGTGGGCCTGAACGAGACCAACCAGGTGCAGCTCATCACCACTGGCACCTGCGGCTCTGCAGCGGTGGTCCAGGTGGGGGGGGGGGGGGAAGTGGCTGCTTCGTTGTGCGCATGCCGCCTGCCTTTCTCATGATGCAAGACTGGCACAAAAGAAGAGACCTGCTTCAGAATTGAGCTGGCCAGGCAGAATGACTCAATTTCATCTTTGAGTTTAGGTCTTATGGCATCCGTCGGCTCGCTCCCAGTTTCAGTTTGGGGGTGCTCTCCGCCGTGTGCAGCACCAGGCCACCATCCAGGGCTTGGTGAACCCGGTGCTTGTGGCGGATGGGAAGTTCACGCTGGGCGGCGCGGTGCTGGGCGGCTCCTATGCCACCTGCCGGGTCCCCACGCCGGCGGAGGGGTGCATCGGGTCCCACTACCGGATGTGCTGGGCCCACGGGGTCTACCAGGCCTGGAAGTTGAGAGCAACTTGCCCCCCGCCCCTTGGACCCATTTGGACCCATATTGTCAGGGTGGCGCCAACTACGTGGTGGAGCTGGGCACCTTCAGCATGAACGGGCCGTTCGGGACCTACCGGGTGGACTGCACCATGGGCTCCATTTGCAGCTTCATCCTGTATGGGTCCATGTTGGCGCTCACCAACCGGGTGGTGATCCTGGATATGGCCAGCTCTTGCGGAGACGCCACTGTAGTGTCCGCCTTTGCGGGGCTGCTGAACCCGGCACCCTTTAGCCACTCTGCTCATGGGTAAATGCGCGTCCTTTGCCGCGTTTCCGACCCGAGGCGGTTTTGATTGCAGGAATCCTTGTTTTCTTGTGTAGAAGTACTTCTTTGCCTTCTTTCCCTACCAGGCTGTTGAAAATTGCTAAACTGGGGATTTCAGGCTGGGACCAACTAGCTTTTTTTGTTCTCCGCGAGCTTGCTTTGGTGCGGGTGATGTTAATGGTGTTTGGTTAGTCCGGTTGGCTGGTTGAGTTGGCGGTTGGTTGGGTTCTGTTTGGGTCCTGTTGGGTCAGGGTGGTTCGGTTAGACCATCCCTAGCTGAGGCCAGCTGGCCACGGATGGCTCCTCCGCCACCGCGCGGCTGGGCAAATCCCACGCCGGCAGGCCTGGGGCCTACAAGCTGTGCTGGGGCTACGAGCCTTCGACCCTTGCGGACTTCAAGGCTTTCTTTTTTTGGCTTTCGGTTGGTCCTTCGGTTGCGTTCTGTTGCAGCCGCTTGAGAGAACCCTTAACCAACCACCGCCGGCCGGGAGACCTGAGGGAGGACCCAAGGCACCCGAACGGAAATCCCGGCCATATAATAAAATTCCAAGTTGAGCACATGGGCTTGAGAAGCTTGCGCTGTGCAGAGTTTAGCCTGTCCAAAGTGCCGTTTGTTCCCACATTTGTATCTTTTGGGTCCCAGAAGGGTGCCGCAAGCCGAAAGTCATTAAGATTCCGGCCTGTCAACTGGCCCAAGGACCCAGTTTGACTCGCCAGGTGGATGTGGGCATCTTCTACTTCCACGATGTCCCTCAAGGCTGCGAGCCAGGAGTGTTCGCAGCTGTGTGTGCGACCCCACGTTGAGCCCAGCCTTGCAAAGCAAGGAAAGCAGGGTTGGATCCAGGTCGACCAAAGCCAAAGGCTCCTTGGGACTTCCATGTGCCAACCAGAAAGGGTCTTAGGAGCAACCCTCGGGCTCCGTGCAGCTGGCAAGGTTCCGAGCTGCGTCTCGTTAACGGACCGCCAACTTGGTGTGAATGGCTCGTGCATCTCGGGGTTTCGTGGGGGGGGTGGGCTAAGGATGCCTGATTTAAGTTCCGCTGCAAGACCGACTACTCAAACCAGAGTGCTTGCACCCGAGGTTCTTGAGAAGCAACCGCTAAGGCCTGCCGTTGGCAGGGTCACCGGCAATGGCCAATCTAAACGACTGGGAATCCGGAGGCTCAAGAGGACGAATGCCCTCTTTGACAGCACAGGCATGGCATGGAGCCAAGGACATGTTTACAGAATTCTTCTGCCTTGTACTTCTGGGGCCAGAAACGGCATTCTTGATCTATTTTAGGGGACCCGCGGCACTCCTAAGCACTGGCATAGAACACAAATGGCAATGGAGCGAGCAAGAGAGCAGCGAAAGAGAGAGAGAGAGAGAGACAGAGAGAGCGAGAGCAAGAAAGAAAGAAAGTAAGTAAGAAAGAAAGAAAGCAAGAAAAGAACAGAAAAGAAAAGAAAGAAAAGAAGATAAAAGAAAGAAAGAAAGAACGAAAGAAAGAAAGAAAGAAAGAAAAGACATAAAGAAATAAAGAACGGAACATAAAATTAACAAAACAGAAAAGAAAAAGAAACAAATAAAGACAAGACATAAAGAAAGAAAGAAAAAAAAGACAGACAGGAAAACAAAATAGAAGAACACAAAAAAAAGAAAGAACATAAAAGAAAAATAAAGAAATAAAGAAAGAAAAGAAGGAAGGAAGGAAGAAAGAAAGAAAGGAAGGAAGACAGAAATAAAGAAAGACGGAAGGAAGGAAGGAAGGAAGGAAAGAAGGAAGGAAGGAAGGAAGGAAGGAAGGAAGGAAGGAAGGAAGGAATGAAGAAAGACAGAAAGAACGAAAGAAAGAAAAGAAAGAAAGAAAGAAGGCAGGAAGGAAAGAAGGAAAGAAGGAAAGAAAGACGAGAGAGAGAGAGAGAGAGAACGCAACCACCAGTTGTTTAATCCCTAGCGCCCTGAGCGTGTCCCTTCCCTGGCAGAGGGGACAACACGCGCCTCCAAGCCGGAAGACCAAGAACAGCTAGTTGCCCTCAACGCGTCCCCGCCCCATAATTTTTGCTGCGGACGCTTCGCTCTCTGTGTGACCTGCCACATGGGCCGATGTCCGCCCCTGCACGGCTGTCGCTGCGCTCGGCCGCCGCCCTGCAGCGCAGCCGCCCAGTCGAGGCAGCACTGGAGCGAGTGGTGCAGCCCAGGCCGGGTGACCCGTGGCTTAGTGGCCGCTGTAAAGCAACGCAGGCCACAGGCGTCTATCGTGATTCGTCGCCTTGTATCTTGGAGCGCGCGACTGGGCCAAAATCATGAGCGCTTCATGAGCCAAGCAGTTGGCTCGGAGGCGCCTCTTCTTTGACACGGCACCGGGCCTGGGATCCCGGAGACGTACTGGCAGCCCCAGCGCAAGTGAAACGCTGAGCTGGAGCTAGACCTAACGAGTTTGGATTCGCATGGCCCAGGGGTTATGCTTTGGTAGGCTATGGCATGCTTGTTTTTGGTGGTGAGTGTCACCGGGGTCTCAAACTGATTTTGCAACCAGAGGCTGACTGGAAAAAGACTGAGACTGAGTGACTCCGGAGTGAATGCCGGCTGATTGCTCTGCAAATCTCCCCCCTTCCTATAAACACCGAGCTCCCCACTTGGTGACTCCTTTGCCCCTTGGCATCCCGAGCTTGCAACAAGTCGCCTTCAGGGCTTGGCCTTTGAGATGTCTGCGCTTTGGGTTCTGGCCAAGGTCTGGAGCCAACGCTGCTGCGGGAGTTGGAGGCAGGGCCGCGTCCCTCCAAGGCGTTTCGAGGGTTCCATTTGGCTGTGGGTCAAGAATAGGTGCCCAAAATGACTAAAACCTGCGGTCCCCTGGTGGTTTGATTTTGACCCACACCCACTGTTTTGCCATCTGCCCGGCCGCCTCAATGTGCCACTGGCCGCTTTGCCGTTCTTGTTTGCGCCCCACCGCCCCTTCTTGATTCTCAAGTGCTCCTGGGGAAAATCGGGGGAATGGCACTCTATCAAAGATGGTCAGAGAAGAAAAAGCAAAAAGCTCGATTCTTTGGCAATCCAAGCCAGATGACTTGGAAGTGCTTCGAGCTCCCCCCCCCCCGCCTCGAACCGTCAGCCCTCAGCTGAGGGCCTGGGCCTGAAGAACGGGCGCCTCAAAGGCGGCGCGGTCGCCTTCGATGCCCCGGAGGGGGACCTCTGGCGGGCGGCGCTCTGCAGCCGCGTGCTGCTGGGCGCACGCCTAGGCGCCCAGCGCGCGACTGGGGACTTGGGGACTTGGGGACTTGGGGACTTGGGCACCGGGGCACTGGAGCTCGTTTTCCTCGTGGCGTTTGTGGAGGCACACGGCTGGGATGTCCCAATAACGATCTGACAGAAGGCAGAAGCCTTGCCAAAAAGCAGCGCCTTAGAGGCTCAATGTTCTCGTTGACTGCATGGGCCTATGCAACACAGATGGATGTAGAGGGCAGCTGCCACAGGCCAAAGCTGAGGGCTGAACTGAGCCCGGTGGAAGTCAGATGCAACCAGAGGGTAGCACGTAGTTAGCCTCGGCTGAAAACCTTCAAGATGCGGATCGCCTAGGAATCGTATCCTGAGGGCAGGCGTGACAATGTTGCTACATCTTGAGAAGCAGAGATGCCACGCAGGCGTCGCTGAGCCCTTCCACGCGGGCTACGAGTCGACGTTGTCAAACTATGCTGGCTGCTTAGTGGGGAGGGCTCGGAGAAGCTGGGGCACCAGACAAGGGTACACGAAACTGGTCGTACTCCTGAACGAAAGGTAGGTCAAAGAAAGCCGACTTCGTCGAACCCGTAGAAACGTAAACTCGTAGCGTGTGGTGAATGAGCGGGGTTGGCACTGTGATCAAAAGCCCCCAGGAACTCCAACTGAAGCAACCACAAGCAAGTGAGGGTCCAAGCACATGGTTTGTGAACAGCCACGGTTGCTGACATGTTTTTGTTGTTTTCTTCTTGTGTTTTTCTCGAGATAGCCTCACTTGTTTTTGCCGTTTCTGGCGCTCAGGGCGCGGCCTCCCATTCAGCGGTTGCTTCCAATTTGGGCTCGGGAGCTTCGCCTTGCGGTTTTTCGTATTGAAGCTTTCTCCAATTTGGGTGTTGTGTCCAGGGTTTGCTATTCTTTCAGCGGAAGTGGGCTGGTCTGTGCAAACTGCTGGTGGGTGAAGGGGTCTTTTGGGCAGGGAACACTGTGAATGGGAATGTCTTCCTCTTGGAAAACGGCTAGTTGTTTGCTGCCCGCTGTCTCTGCCCACCTGAGATGTGCCCGAAGTTGCTTGGCACAGGTCGCTGGCATTGCTTGGCCCGACTACCTCTGGTTCAGACCAGAGGCAGTTGGCCCGCCGTTACCCGGCGAAGCTGGGCCCTTGTCAGATTTTGGATGGGGCGATGGGACAAATGGGGCGGATGCATCGGGACAATCATAGGCGCTTTTTTAAACTGATGCCGGCACCCTGAAAATCAGACATGCATCAGAAAGGGGAGAGGCCGCAGCCTGCAATAATGTGCTTTGCGCCGTTTCCAGCTCTTAGGGTTTGTGGCTGGTATGAGTTGGGGTTGCTCAGTTTTAGCATGAGCAAGTTCTTTGCTGAATTGGGAACCCTTTGGCCAAAGGAGAAGGCAACGAGCCATACGTGCCCCATGGACTCCTGCGGTTTCCACCAGAACTGAGTGCAGAGATGCGCTGGAGGCTCAAGGTGCAGTCCGAGAGGTCTCGGCTCTATCACTCGGAGGTGATCGAGCGGGGCGTGCTCAGCGGCGCCTTTGGATCAATTGATCCAAATGTTTTTTGTTTTTGTTTTTTT
>CAUJNA010002165.1:0-41407 GCA_963377175.1 Effrenium voratum
AACGCGGCGGGCCGGCTGACGAGACGCAGGCCGGCGGCTGCGAGTCAGCTGGACGACTTCCTGGCGCCTCCGAGGCCCAGGACCCTCGACTAGTTTGAAAATAACTTTGATCACACTCAAGTTTGCCTGATCGAGCGTGCGCAGGCTGGGACATTCCCGGAGCCTGCTCAGCTCCTTTTTGGGGTCCTCGGGGAAACCAACGGGTTGGGCGAACCAATCAAAGCGGGGCTGGCATGGGCAAACCGTGCAAAACCCGTGCAAAAGCTATTCTTCTAGTGTCTATATTGATATAGGCACTGTAAGAATAGCATTTTTTCAGCGCAAAACCGTGCAAATCGAGCTATTCTTACAGGCCGTACATACATGTACACCCTGGAGGAATAGCATTTTGTTGCGCAAAACCGCACAAATGTTTCTGGGTTTGGCTCCACTCTCCCAGCTCCATGTATCTGTGCTAATGTGTATATGGGACGCGTTCCGTGAAAAACCAACACTTCGGGTTCCTTGCTATATGTGCTATATGTGCTATATCTCACAAGGCAAGCCACTGAACATCCACTCTCCCCGGGTTCCTTGCTATATGGCCTGGACCTCGGCGGGCTGTCGGGCCGCGAAAAACCCTGCGGAGAAGGAACTGGGCCCGATTTTACGCTCTTTTGCACCCAAAAGCGAGCGGTGACGAAGCGGTGACAAGCGGTGACGAGTTCAGCGGGCTGGAATTCGCAGGCTTTTCGGGGTAGAAAAGGAATTCGGAGCACGGCAAACATCTGGAACCGGTTTTCGGCGGAAAACGAGCGAACTTGGAGGCTCGGGCTCCACTTTTTGACGTCTGACGCGAAAAAACGCACTTTTCGGAGTTCGCCGTTTTCAGCGCTTTTTGCACCAAAAACGGAGTGGTGACAAAGACCGGTGACATCGGAAAAACGTTCAGCTGGTTGAAGAATTTGGCTGTTTTGCAGGTTTGGGGACCAAAAAACCAAAATAATTAGGTTACTATAAGCAGATGTTCCTTACTACTCGAAACGCGCTGTTCTGAGTGAAACTTGAAACTTGAAGTGCAAAGTGCAAGAAACCATATTGCTATGGTATGAGGTAGCCGTAAGCCTTGTCTTTGGTCCCAGGAAGCTGATGTTCTTAGTAGTAAGGAACATCTGCTTATAGTAACCTAATTATTTTGGTTTTTTTTTTGGTCCCCAAACCCTGCAAAACAGCCAAATTCTTCAACCAGCTGAACGTTTTTCCGATGTCACCGGTCTTTGTCACCACTCCGTTTTTGGTGCAAAAAGCGCTGAAAACGGCGACGAAGCGGTGACAAGCGGTGACGAGTTCAGCGGGCTGGAATTCGCAGGCTTTTCGGGGCAGAAAACGGAATGGAGCACGGCAAACATCTGGAGCCGGTTTTCGGCGGAAAACGAGCGAACTTGGAGGCTCGGACTCCACTTTTGACGTCTGACACGAAAAAACGCACTTTTCGGAGTTCGCTTTTTGGGTGCAAAAGAGCGTAAAATCGGGCCCAGTTCCCGAGCTCCTTCTCCGCAGGGTTTTTCGCGGCCCGACAGCCCGCCGAGGTCCAGGCTCGGAGTCCGACAGCCCGCCGAGGTGTCCGTCAGCCCGCCGAGCTTGTCACCACTGATGTCACCACTGATGTCACCGCTCCATCCGGCTCCGGTTTTTGGTGCAAAAAGCGCTCAAAACGGTCGAGTCCGAAGAGTCCGTTTTTCGTGTCGGACTGCAAGTGGGATGCCCGAGCCTCCAAGTTCGCTCGTTTTCCGCCGAAGACCGGCTCCAGACGTCAGTTTTCCGCTTTCGGCCCGGAAAAGCGGCGAATTCCAGCCCGCCGAGCATGTCACCGCTTGTCACCGCTTCGTCGAGGTGGTCCGTCAGCCCGCCGAGCTTGTCACCACTGATGTCACCACTGATGTCACCGCTCCATCCGGCTCCGGTTTTTGGTGCAAAAAGCTCAAAACGGTCGAGTCCGAAGAGTCCGTTTTTCGTGTCGGACTGCAAGTGGGATGCCCGAGCCTCCAAATTCGCAGGTTTTCGGTCGAAAGCGGGCTCCAGACGTCAGTTTTCCGCTTTCGGCCCGGAAAAGCGGCGAATTCCAGCCCGCCGAGCATGTCACCGCTTGTCACCGCTTCGTCACCGCTCTCTTTGGGGCCGGTGCGGGCCTGGTGCGGGCCTGGTGCGTGCCTGGTGCGGGTCTGGTGCGGGGCGGGGCTGGTGCGGGCCTGGTGCGGGCCTGGTGCGGGCCTGGTGCGGGCCTGGTGCGGGCCTGGTGCGGCAGTTTTCCGCTTTCGGCCCGGAAAAGCGGCGAATTTCCAGCCCGCCGAGCATGTCACCGCTTGTCACCGCTTCGTCACCGCTCTCTTTGGGGCCGAAAAGTGCGCAAAAGGCTTGGAAAAGCGAGTTTGTGTACTGGTAGCGCGGGAATTCGAATTGAGGGATATTTACCCTCAATGCATCAACGCATTCCAGCCGTTCCTAAAAAGGTCTCGGGCTCGATTCCTCCCGGGTCCGCCCCTGATCACCCTAAGAGCAATGGTGATTCATCAATGGTTCATGAATGGGCAAGGTTGGCTCATGTGAAATGGGCAAGGTTGGCTCAGGTCTCGTCATGTGGCCGAGGTGTCCCAAGCGTTTTTTGACCGACATTTTCGGCCAATTCATCGCCTCATGCCCAGAGTCCGATCTTATAGGACACTGCGCCACTTCGCGTGCTGCCAGGGGCTGTTGCGAGTCGATATACAATCAGAACACCCGGCGAATAGCGACTCAAGGTGTTGCGAAAGTGCGATGCCCCAGCGATACCATTTCGTAACGTCTACTCCTAAGAAAACATGTTGGAAGGACCTGTCACGGGCAACATCCCCGAGGTCCTGGACAACGGAGAGGTGACTGACGGCACGCACGTCACAGCAGGACAGCTGGCCCTCGCTCTGACTCCCGACGCTCAAGTGACTGACCTGGCGGTGAACACGGCAGCCTCAGGCAACAACGCCGCTGCCATCCAGTCCCTGGACGACCGAGTCACCGCCGAGCTGGCCTCAAAGCTGGACAGCAGCGCGTGGCGCCGGCGATTGCGCCCCTAGCAACGGCTGCGGCCCTGGCCACCACGGACGGTCAGGTGGCCGCGCACGGAAGCAGCATCGCCCCGCTGCAGAGCTCGCTGACCACGGGCCTCTCCAACAAGGCAGACCAGTCGGCCTTCGACGTGCTGGAGGGCGTGGTGGCCACTAAGAGCACCCCCGACTCAGTGGACCTGAAGCTGTCCAACTACAGCACCACGGCGGCCATGAACGGCTCCATAGCCTCGGCCAACAACGCCACGCTGGCCACGGTGGCCGCCAACTACGGCCTCAAGACGGTGGTGGACCAGCACTCCCTGGACATAGCGGCGAGGATCACGCCGCTGGAGGTGGACACAAGGTGGCCAACGCTCTCCTGGGGGCCGTCACCGCCGCGGCGCTGGCCTCCGAGCTCGCGAGCCGAGACGCCTCCATCTCGGGCTGCAGGCCTCCAAGGCAGACGCCAGCGCCCTGACTGCTTACGCCCTGCAGTCGGCCGTGGACACTTCCTCGGAGGTGGACTCTAAGATAGCGACGGCCCTCTTGGACGCCGTCACCGCGGCAGCCCTGGACGCCGCCCTCCTCGGCAAGGCGGACGCAAGCGCGCTGGCCTCCCTGCTCTCCACGGTGGACGGGTTGGACACGCCGCTGGAGGTAGACACCACGATAGCAAATGCCCTGCTGGGTCTCGCCACCGAGGCCTTCGTCGCAGCGCAGCTTGCTAGCCGGGACGCCAGCGTCACAGCGCTCCAGGGGGCCCAAGGCCGACGCGACGCTGCTGGCCTCATACGCCACGAACGCCGCGCTCTCGGCCAGCGAGACCACGCTCCAGAGCGCCCTCGACGCAATCCTCGCGGAGCTCGCAGCCCTGCAGCTTTCCGGCAGCGGCGGAGTTGTTAACGCGCCGGCCTGGGCGGGCTTCACGACTTGGGAGCTCGTTCGTGGAAGTAACGTCGTTCGCAACCTGCATTTCGTGGCTCCTCGCTGCGCTTGCCAACGGCGACGACACGCTGAGCATCACGGCAGACTGCTACTCCACGGCGGGCACTGACGCTGCCATAACAGCAGCCTTGCTGGCCTACTACACCTCCTCACAAGTGGACACTCTGTTGGGAGACTACCGAACCGGAACGGCGCAGGACGCGGAGACGACCAGCGCCATCACAGCCGCGCTGCTGGCCTACTACACCTCCTCACAAGTAGACGCGCTGTTGGGAGACTACCGCACGCGCGCAGGACACGCAGACGCAGGCCGCCATCGCGGGCGCGCTGCTGGCCTACCGGACGGGCCCGGACCAGGACGTCTTCACAACCAACCAAATCACCTCGGCGCTGGTGGCGTACCGTTCCGCAGACCAGGACACGGCAACGGCCTCAAGCATCGCAGCCGCGCTGCTCAGCTACTACACCATCGCACAAGTAAACGGCCTCCTTGCCGGCAAGCTCGGAGTCACGGAGGCAGCCTCGGCGCTGCAGATAGCAGTGCGCTTTCCGGACGACGGAGGGGCCGACGAGGTGGTGGCCGCCATAGGAGAGCAGATCCTGGGCCCCACGGACGTCTCGCTGTCAAACTGGACGGTTCGCCCCAGCAGCGGCTACAGCGTGGTCCTGGCCACGCACACCGCGGGCGCAGTGAGCGTGGACGGCTACACCCTGACCCTGGCGGTGAACCCGTGGAACATCGTGCGCACCTACAACTTGACCCCGGGCCGAGAGCTCCTCTTTGCCTGCCGCTACCGGCTTGGCACATGTCCGAGGCAGACAACGTCTACGACCCCTTGTACGGCAGCTTCGTGGGCGACCAGGGTGCCTGGAGCACTGCCAAGATGTACTTTACAGTGCCTCCGAACGGGGTGGCAAAGCTGCACTTCGGGGCGCACTCCAGGCGCCGGGCCTGCCCAACCAGACGGCTGGAACGGTGGACGTCTACGGCCTCCAGATCCTGGTCGCAACCCTGGAGACCGGCAACGCGGTGGAGGCGGAGGAGGACACGGCGGCCTCAGCGCTGCTGCTGAAGCACGAGTTCCTCGACGGAGGGGCCGACGACGTCACGCTGGCCACCCTGGGCGAGGTGCTGCTGGAGCCCACGCTCACCACGCTAGGCAACTTCCTGGTGCGCTCCAACAGCCAGAGCTCCTTGGCCTCGGCCAGCTTCACGGTGGGAGGCTTCCAGCTGGAGGGCTACGCCATGACCCTGAGCGCCTTCGCCTGGAACATCGTGCGCACCTACACGCTGACGCCGGGGCGACGCTACTCCTTCGGCTGCCGGTACCGGCTGGGCACGGCCTCCAACTTGGTGATGTACGTCAGCGCGGCCGACAACGACTACGTGGGCGT
This sequence comes from Effrenium voratum, assembly GCA_963377175.1. Lineage (NCBI taxonomy): Eukaryota > Dinophyceae > Suessiales > Symbiodiniaceae > Effrenium > Effrenium voratum. The sequence goes on from CAUJNA010002165.1 coordinate 5,403, forward strand.
CACCGGCACCTTCCTCGGCACGGCCTCGCAGGGCGTCTGGAGCACGGCGCGCCTGGACTTCTCGGTGCCGCCGGGCGGAATCGCGAAGCTGCACTTCGGAGCCTTCGGCGGGTCTATCCCGGGGCTGGTGCAGCAGTCGGCGGGCACGCTGGACCTGTACAGCATGCAGATCAGGGCCAGCGCCTTCGAGGGAGAGTCTGTCTCAGTAACGGACCTGCTGGCGGACTCGCTGGCCCTCACGGGCTCGGCCACGCTGGACGGGCTCACCGCGCAGGGCAACGTGGCTGCGACCAGCTGCTGTGCAACGACGTGAACTGCACCGACGTGTTCACCACGGGCGTGGACGCCTCGGGCGCAGTCTCCTGCGCTGCGCTCACAGCAACCGGCACCGTCGCCGGAGCCACGCTGTCGTCCACAGGCGCCGTGTCGGGCAGCTCGCTGAGCATCACAGGGGCGGCCAGTGTGGGGCTGCTGAGCTCGGCCACCGGAATCACGGGCAGCACTCTCACCATCAACAACACCGCCAACGCCGGGAACGTCACCACGGTCGGAGACGTGTCCACGGGCACGCTGACGGCCTCGGGCGCAGCAACCGCGGCGAGCTTCGCAGCCACCGGGGCGGTCACGGGCGCCACGCTGACGATCACCGGGGCAGCGTCCGCGGGCCCGCTGGACTGCGAGAGCCTGGACTGCACCTTCACGGCCACGAGCGGCGGAGTGTCGACGGGCAGCGTGGTCTGCGGCGACGTGACGAGCTCGGGCACGTCTCCGCGCCGCAGCTCTTCGCGTCCAACACGCTCACCGTGACCAACACCTCAGACTTCTCGGACGATCTCTTCCTGACGAAGAACTGGGCGGGCTGGAGCAAGCTGCAAGTGTCCAACAACAGCGCGGCCCCCGACAGCGGCCCGGAGCTGCGGCTGCGGGGCAACCAGAGCGCCAGGGTCTTCCTGGAGCGGGACGGCGGGGCGCACCAGTGCGAGCTCATCATGATCAACGACGAGGCGCTGGTGCAGACGAAGAGCCTCTCGACGCAGCTGTCCTTGACCACGAACCAGAGGACCCCCGGCTGCCTCGTGATCGCAGGCAACACGGGCAACGTGGTCTGCAACACGAGCTTCACGAATTTGTCGGACAGCAGGGTGAAGACGGAGATGACTGAGGCCGACGTGGCAGAGCTCCAGCAGCTGTTTGACTCCGTGGAGGCCAAGCAGTACAAACGTCCTGACATGAACGAGGACCTGAGGCTGGGCTTCGCCTCAAACGACTTCGCAGGAACGAAGTGGAAGAACCTGACGGGCACCGCAAGGTGGAGCGACGGCACGGAGATGGTCACCCTCGACTACTCGCACCTCACCAGCGTGCTCTGGGGGGTGTGCAAGGGCTTCCAGGGCCGGCTGGTCGAGGTGGAAGCCTGGCAGGCCCAGCGGGGGCCGAAGAACCCATAAGAAACATGGCTGACGCTCGCAGACAAACCATCAAGGCCGTCTACGAGGATCCCCGCACAGGCTTCGGCAGCATAGCGCAGACGCTGCGGCAGGCACAGGTGCGCGACCCCAGCATCTCCAGAGAGGAAGTGAAGGCGTTTCTGGACGGCCTCCGGGTGAACCAGGACCGACCGCAGAGAGGCTACAACAGCTTCGTGCCTCGGGAGCCCATGAACCAGCTGCAGGTGGACCTGGCAGACATGAAGGCTTTCGGGGGCAAGCCCTACCCCTTCATGTTGGTGGCCATCGATGCGCTGACCAAAAAATTGGCCTCGGAGCCGCTGAAGGATCGTCTCGCGAGCACCACAGCGGGGGGCATGAAGAAGGTCTTCCAAGCCCTGGGCGTGCCGGCCAACGTGTACTCCGACGACGGCTCCGAGTTCAAGAGGGAGTTCAAGGAGCTGATGGATTTCTGGGACATCGAGAAGTAGGTGACCAGGGGCCACGCCTACTTCGCGGAGCGCACCATCCGCACCATCAAGGAGGCCATGTTGCGCCGCATAGCAGCCGGAGCGGGCCGGCGGGGGCAGTGGCACCTCATGCTGGCCGACATCTTGAGCCAAATCAACGGAAGGAAGCACGCTGCCACGCAGGTGGCGCCGAACCTCGCCTACTCTGACCCCGAAATGGCAGAGATTGCTCTGCGCAACATCGAACGCAGGGCCAAGCACAAGGTGACCCGCCCGGAAAGGATATGGTTCGGATCAGGGTTAAGCCGATCGAAAGCAGGGGCTCCTACAGGGTCAACGAGATAGCCTGGAGCGAAAAGGTATACAGGGTTGTCTCCGCCGAGAGCGGGGAGATGGGGGCGAGGTTTGGCTTGGAGGGGGGGCCGGAAAAGGTGGTGCACAGGGATCTTCGAAAAGTCCCCGAAAACTCAGCTCCCGAACCGCGGGGGTTGGAGGTGCAATCCCGCCAGCGGAGGCTACAGAGAGGCCCCAGGCTCCCACCTCCTTTTTGACTGTGCCTCTACGTGTGCCTCTACGTCTCTACAACGTCTCCGACAGCTCCGCCTGCCACTCACTGATGAGCTCCTCAGCGTCGGGTTGGGGGCCCTCGTCGTCGTCATCGCCCCACCGCGCGCGCCATGTGATGCCAGCCTCAAACCAGCGCAGGGCAAGCTCTGCCCGCTGCGAGCGCGTGGCCGGGGTGCGAAGAGCCGGGAAGATTTGACCCGCCTCTTCCGCGATTACCGCTGCGGGCTCGGTGTCTTCGAGCATTCTCGCGAGGCGTCGGGCATCCAAGTCCGCGGCGCGCAGCTGCTCCTTGAGGAGCTCGATGCGGCGGCGCTGGTGCGAGCGCTCGGCCTCAAGCAGCGCATCCTCGCGAGGCCGCTTGTTGGGAGGCCGCTGGGCCATCAGAGCAGCCGCAAGGCAGGGTGCGTCCTCGTCCGCCCACGCAGCAGGCTTTTCCAGAAGCCATGCCTGCACGCATCGGAAGGCCTTGGAGGAAGTCATCTCTTTGAGCAGCTGCGGCGGGTTTTTTTTTTGAGACCATTCAAGCATTTGGGACCAATCGAGCATTTGGCGGGCTTCTTTTTTCTTTGCGCGAGTCCAAGCTCGTCAGTGCGTCCGCCTACGAAGATTTCTGTTCTCTTCCTCGAGGATCTCGACGCGGCGCTCCAGCGCCTCACGGCGCAAAGTCTCACGGTTGGCCTCATCCTCAAGCTGAGCAGCATACTCTTGCGCCATCAGCAGCAACGCTAGATTTCGCTCGCTGCGTTCGCAGAGCCGCTCCAGCGCCCCGAGGAGAGCCCCATGGTGCGCAGCTTCGGTGAGGAGATCCTCTTCAAGGTACTCGAAGCGGTGCCGGTAGTGCATGCGCTCGGCCTGGAGCAGCGCATCCTCGCGAGCCCGCGCGGGAGGCCGCTGGACCATCAGAGCGGCCGCAAGGCTGGCAACGTCCTCCTCCGCCCACACGGCGGGCTTCTCCAGAAGCCATGCCTGCACGCACCGGAAGGCCGCTGAGGAAGTCATGATAGCTTTAAGTGGCTGCGGGTTTTTTGAGTCCATTCAAGCATTTGGGACCATTCGAGCATTCGGCGGGCTTTTTTTTCTTTAGCGCGTTCCCCTTGCCCTGTCCAAATCCTCCTCAAGCTCATCAACGCGCTCACTCGAGGATCTCGTCGAGGCGCTCCACCCGCTGACTGATGTTGCTGCGCTCCAGCTCTTCAACGCGCTCCCTGGCTCGCTTGCGATCTCTGTCGATGATATCGTTGAGGCCGCCCACCCGCCGGCGGAGATCACTGTTCTCGCGCTCCCGCTCCTCACGGCGCAGAGTTTCATCGAGGAGCAGCTCCTCAACACTCACCTCCGCCCCGCGCCGCTCGCTTGCGTGTTTGCTTGAGGAACTCGTTGCAGCGGTCCAGCTGCCAGCGGAGAATTTTGTTGTCGAGCTCCCGATCCTCGCGGCGCTGAGTTTCATCGAGGAGCTCCTCATCGAGCTGCGCGATGAGATGCCGCTGGTGCGAGCGCTTGGCCTCAAGCAGCGCGTCCTCGCGAGGCCGCTCGTAGGGAGGCCGCTGGGCCATCAGAGCAGCCGCAAGGCAGGGAGCGTCCTCGTCCGCCCACGCGGCAGGCTTCTCCAGGAGCCATGCCTGCACGCATCGGAAGGCCGCTGAGGAAGTCATCTCTTTGAGCAGCTGCGGCGGTTCGAAACCATTAAGAAAGCGAGAAAACGAGAGCTCGGGATCTTTCTTTTTTCAGGTTCCGACAGTCTACGCCCAGCATCGGCTCAGCCGCAGCGGCAATGTCGGAGCGGGCCCCAGAGGCGGGGGCCCCACGAGGAACTCCATCACGAGGTCGAAGGGCGCAGAGCCTGGCGGAGCGTAAGCTCCCAGCATCCGCAGCTGCTCCAGGTTGCGCCAGTGCCCCAGCGGCCGCGAGTTGTGAGCGTCGAGGCCGTAGACCTTGTCGTTGAAGGGCGAGAGGGACTTCTTCTCGACGGTCTCCACGGCGATCTCGTGCGCGCGGCTGCGCAGCTGCGCGAAGGTCGCCCTGCGCTTGCTGCCTTCCTCCAGCACCTCCCTGTACTCGAGATGCCGGACGTTGGTCACCGCCTTCTTGGGCACGCCCTTGATCTTGCGCTTCTCCTTGCGCGCGCCGTCGGGCTGGACCGTGAGGATGCTGTACATCTTGGAGCGCAGGCCCACGTACTCCAGGATCCTGGCGGGGAAGGTCTCGTCGTCGAGCTTGCCCAGCTGGCCCATCACCTCGATGGCCTTGGCGCGCGCCGCTGCAGAGAGCGCGCTCAGGTCCCTCTCGGGGTCCTTGGACTTGCCGGCCACGTCGAAGAGGCGGCGCCGTTCAGGTTCGCCTCGGCCATGGCGTGGAGCGGGTCCTGCAGCTCGAAGATCTGCACCATCACGGAGTCGGTGTCCGTGAAGTGCAGCCTCATCTTCGGGAAGAGCCTCCTCATGTGGAGGTAGTAGGCCTTCTCCATCATGAGCTTGGAGAGCTGCAGCGTGCGGGCGCCGACTTGGGTGGGCACGCTCACGCAGGCCTTGCTGCGGTTCGTATTGAGCGTCTCCACGAAGGCCAGGAACCCCTCCGAGTCGTTGATCTGAAACTCGAAGTTCGTCACGGAGCTCTTGCCCACAGCCCGCTCGAACTTGACCGGGTCCACGTAGGCGTTCGTGTTCCTGAACTTGTCGGGGTTCATGCAGCAGCGGCCGAAGATGGCGTTCTGGGTGAGCTTCACCACCTTCTCGGCGACCACGCTCCCCGCCCTCTTGAGCTGCCTCCGCTCGCTGTGCTTGAGCTCCATGAAACCCGCCATGAAGGGGCTGCAGGCGAAGCGGTAGGCTCTGTGCAGCCTCCAGATCCTGGCACCCAGCACGTCCCGCAGGAACTTGAGCCGCTTGCCGTCCACGCCCTCTTCTACGTGCATGCCAGGAAGGGCACGAGCTTCTCGCAGGGCGACGGGGAGAGGCCGAGGCGCTCCGCCATGTTCGCAGTGCGCGGCCCGTACAGGCCCTTCCCGACCTTCATGCGCGCGGGCGGAGCCCAGTCCAAGTGGTCGTGCACCTCCGGGGGAAAGTCGTAGTCCACGAGGAGCAGATGGCTCACCTCCTCGGAGTCGGACTCCCAGTTCAGCCCGGAGAGGCACGTATCGTGCAGCCAGCTCAGCCTTGCGGCGTTTTCTTCTGGCAGGGCGACCGTCTCGCAGGGGCCGTTGGGCATGGGTAGCGACATTGCTGCTGGGTACATGGCGTTGAAGTCCAAGTACGAGATCCAGCTGACGGGCTCCTCGGGGTTGTAGTCCTCCTCGCCCAGCTCGGGGTTGTTGGCTTGAGCGAAGGGCTGGAAGATGCAGCTCAGCCCACCCATAACAGAGGACCGCACGTCCGCGTAGGCCTGCTCGTCGGTGATGAGGTGAATGGGAGTCTCGCGGGCCGAGTGCCGCAGCATGGCGTCCCAGGCGGCTCCGGGCAGCGTGACGTAGTGGATGGGGTCGAGCCCCGACTGCGCCCGGAAGGAGTCCCGGTAGCTCTCCATCACGTCCGCCAGGGCCAGGACGTCGGTATGGAGGTAGCAGTCGTGGAACTCGCGGAAGGTCTCCCACCCCATGACGTTGGCGGTGTTCACGGCCAGCCGGTGGTCCTCTGCGCTCACCGCCTTCCCCGCCAGCACGCTGTCGTAGCAGTGCTGCTCCCTCACCGCGGGCATCTCCCACGCCTCGGCGCCGCAGAAGTGCTCGAAGGGCATGGGCAGCTTGCGCAGGATGCAGTCCCACGCCTGCTCCAGGTCGCAGTGCGTCCGCCGCGGTTTGAGAGGCCGTCTTTGGGGCGGAGAGTCGGTCGGCGTGCGCAGCTGCAGCTCGGGGTGAAGCGAGGCCATCAGCGGGAAGAGCTCTGGCAGCTGCTTGTGGGTGCAGGCCCTGAGGTCGTCGATCATGCTGGCCAGGCTCGTGGGGAAGACGTTCATGCTGTCCACGAACCTCAGCGGGCCCCAGCTCATCTGCAGGCACTTCTCGCCCGACTTGCAGAGGATTCGGAGGCAGAGGTGGCTGCAGTCGCCCTGCTTGATCGCGGCCTGCAGGGCGCACCAGCCGCTGAGCGGCCTTGGCGCGGCCTTGGCCTTGGCCTTGGCCTTGGGCGCGGCCTTGCGCTTTGGCGCAGCCTTGGCCATGGGCATGGGCCTCTCGGACTCGCTGCCGCTTCCTTCTTGATCACCTTCTGCCTCGCTCTCGGCGCCCTCGTTGTCGCTGTCCTCGCCGAGCTCTTCGCGCGGCGCCCTGCTGACAGGAGAGCCCATCGTGGCGATGTAGCGCAGCAGGAAGTGGAAGTCGTAGCCGCCCCCGTTGTGAAAGACCACTGGGATGGTCTTGGGCGTCTGGGCCGCGATGTTGCAGGAGTGGCACAGCGCCCCGAGATACTGCCCGGTGCCGTGGCAGTGGTGGAGCTTCTTCTCGGCGGTCTCGAAGGACGCGAGGCACTCCCTGCAGTGAGTGGCGGCCCTGTGCTCCAGCTCCTCCCGCCGGTCATGCTGACGGGCCGAATTCGGCGTCTCCAGGTAGTGGTCGGCCAGCTTGAGAAGGTCGTCCAGCATGGCGCGGACGGCATGGTACTTGTCGCTGTCCCGCTCGTGGTGCGTGAGCCTCAGCCTCAGCTCCTCGGGCGGCACGTAGCCGCAGCGCCCGACGGCGACGTAGCAGGAAGAAGCCGCGACGGTCTGGTGCGCCGGCTGCTGCTGCGCTATGTGGACCGTCGGGGCGGGCGTGCTGTAGACCTCGAGGTCCGCGTAGCACGTCAGGGGCGCGAGCTCTGCGGAGGCCTTGCCCCGGTAGCGCAGCAGGCTCTTCTCGGGCCCGGGCAGCGGCACTTTCCGAGTGCGCTCGGCTATCTCTCGATAGCACTGGGTGGCGCGGTGGCGCTGCCACGAGGCCTTCATGGTGAAGCGGGCCATGCACCTCGGGCACGTGTACTCCATGCAGCCGCCGGTGTTGGTGGGCGTGGCTCCCAGGGTCAGCCCCTGCCTGCCGGCCAGCGCCTGGAAGTTGTGGATCAGGCTGTAGGGGCCGCTGTGCAGGAGAAGCAGCACGGTGTGCTGGACGACGCCCGTGCCGCTCGGGGCGCGCTGCTGGAGGACGTGGTAGTACTCCAGCCCGTCCGCCCACAGGGGTTGCTGCCACACGAAGACGAAGACCTCCACCCGCCCGGCGTTGCGGAGCTCGAAGGCCTCGATGTCGTCGAAGCCCACGGGGCGGTCCGTCGGCAGGCCAGAGAAGTCCACCCCCGCGTCGGCCAGAGCGGGCTGCCAGCCCGCGGGGCGGCGTCCTCGGCGGGTCATCTCGGGGTAGAAGAAGGAGCCCGAGCAGCTCACGGTCCTTTTCCGCTCGGTCTTGTTGAGCCCTTCGACCCCGAGGCAGTGCGCGAGGACGCACCACATGAAGCAGCGGTGGTCCTCGTTCTGAGGGTTCCAGATGGCCTTCTTCTTGGCCAGGGTCTCGGGCAGCTCCTTCCAGCAGCCTCCCGCCTCGTTGGGCGGCGGGGGGCGCGGGCATGTCGGCCAGCTGCTGCGAGGGCGCGGTCAGCAAATACGCGGCCGTGATGCCCACGACGGTCCAGTTAGACTCGGGGAAGCGGGAGCGCTCGAGCGCGACCTCGAACTTTGTCCTGATGGCCGCCATCATGGTTCCAGCGCGGGCCGACAGAGGCGCGGGCCTCACGATCCACGGCGCCAGCCTGAGGTAGTGGAGCGTGCTCCACCCTGTCCTCGTCCTCGTCCTCGTCGTTTACGGCCGGGCGCGTCAGCAGGATCTGGAAGCTGACCTTGGCGAGGAAGGGCAGCCGAATGGCCAGCAGGTCTTGGAGCCGGTCCACCAGCAGTCGCATGGCGTCGATGGTGAAGACCTGCTGCCCAGGAAGAGGGCGCAGCCGCAGCTCGCGGGTCCAAGCGGCCCCACGCGGGCGCAGTTCTGTCACATCGGCCTCCGCGCTAGGCGCGCGCGGCTCCTCCAGAGGCACCGCCCGGACAGCGCTGAGCCCCAGGCGGCCCCAGATGCGATCAGACAGCTCGGAGATCATGGCGCGAATTGGTTTGAGCTGAATAAATTGCTTTCTATAGAAAAAATAATAAATATTCCGTCGGTCGGACGAGCACCCTCAGCATTGCCGACAACTCCTGCTTTGTCGACCGCGAAACAACCATGCACCACAAGCTTCGCCCTTTTTTCAGTCATGTTCTGTCCGGGATTCGGCATCTACCGCGTCACAGCGAGTCGGCGGTGCGGCCCTGCAGGTTCAGCGCCGTCAAAAGCTCTCTGGAGGCCTCATCCAGCTCCTTGCGCGCCTTCTCGACCCGCTCCAAGGCTGCGAGGGTTGCGCTCTTGGCCGTCAGCGAGACCGGCAGCCGCTCAGCGATTTTCTTGCTGACGAGCTGCTCCTCCACCTCGTAGAGCTCTCTCTCGATCTGGGCCAGCGAGGCGATGTCGCTCGTGCAAGTGCGGCGCTGCCTCAGGGCCTCGTGCTTCTCGCGGAGCGCTTCCATAGTCTCCCAGCTCTCCTCCTTGCGCTCCTCGGCCACCGTGGGAGCAGAGCTGCGAGCCGTGCGCTGATTCAGGCGCTTGCGAAGCTTGAGTCGAAGCTCTCGGGCATGCTTCAGCATCTCCTTCCAGTCCTGCATGTCGACCTCCTCCGCCGGGAACCTGCCGGCGACCCCGTCAGCTAACAGCCGCTCCAGCACGGGCGCTCCCCGAGTGAGCTCATCATGCAGGCGGCTCACCTCCTCCAAAGAGGCTCCCCGCTTCAGCGCTTCGGCATCGGCAGCGGCCCTCAGCAGAGGCCTCAGCTGCTCGCGGCGCTCCAGGACGTGGGTGGCCATTCTGAATTTTTTTACTGAGCAAAAATCGGCTGCGGCATCGGAAGAAACTACAGCGGGCACTCGCGAGACGGTGGCTCCACACGCAGATCCGTGTCCTCAAGACTCAAGCCGCACATGCCGCTCATCAACCACAAGCTGCGCGCTCTCAGCCTAACGCGCGCGGTGCAGTGAGCCAGCTCAGCGGGGCGGTCCGCAAACGTGCCGCCGGCGTTCCAGAAGCGCGCGTGGGCCGGCAGCTTGGCCTTCAGCATCCAATCGCCGCCGCGCGATAGCCTCACAGAAGGCAGCAGCCGCTGGCGCACGGCCTCGGGCGTGAGCTTCGCGTCGAAGACGCGCTCGGATGCGGCCGCCAGCTGCTCGACCAGCTCGGTCTCGGCCCGCTCCCAGAAGAGCCTCGTGCGCTCGTCGGTTGCGAAGCTCACACTGGGGCGCTGCCCCTCGGAGAAGGCCCTGGGCTCCCATGGGATTTCCAGCGAAGCTTCGCTCTGCCAAAACCGCGGCTCCAGGCACAAGAATTTGCCACCCTTAGCATTGGAGCGCACCTCGCCCAAGTTCCACATGCTTGTCTGGCTCGTCATCCTTTTCTGTCTCCGATTAAAAAAAGATTGGTCCGAGCATGCGAATCTGCTTGAGCCGCGTCGTCGCCTGTGCGTGCTTCGTTGTGCTGGTGGTGGTTATTAAACATGCCGAGACTGCTGGAGCTGTTTTGCGGCACAAAGTCGATTGGCCGAGCCTTCGAGGCGGCCGGGTGGGAGGTCGTTTCCTTGGACATCGTGTCGAAATTTGAGCCCACGATCCTGTGCGACATCCGGAGCTGGGACTACGCGCTGTTTCCGCCGGGGCACTTTGACATGGTCTGGGCCAGCCCAGTCTGCACGGAGTACAGCCGAGCTCTGACGATGCGCCCTCGACGACTCGAGGAAGGCGACGCGCTGGTGCTCAGAGCCCTTGAGATCATGGCGCACTTCGACCCGCTCATGTGGGTCATCGAGAATCCGGCCACCGGGCTGCTGAAGACCCGCCCGTTCATGGAGCGCCTACCCTGGGTGGACGTTACCTACTGCAAGTACGGGACTCCGTACAGGAAGCAGACCCGGCTGTGGACCAACATGCGCTGGAGGCCGAGCCGAGGGCTGTGCAGGAGCGGCAGCCGGTGCGATGCGTGGGAAGACGGGAGGCATCTGAGGGCGCCCAAGGGGGGCCTCGACTCATGGGGGGCCTGCGTGAGAAGGTCAGAGGGCAGTCGCGTGAGCTGCTTTACAGCATTCCTACGGCGCTGTGCGAGGAGATTGCGCGCGCGGCCACGGCAGAGCTTGCGGATCGGCAGAGCATCCCGGACTGAAGCGAGGGGCATTTCTTATATGTCATTTTTTAGGGTTGCGGAACTTTACGCGGAACTCTACGCTGGGCATCAACCGAAAATTGGTTGGTGTTGGTTTTTTTTAGTTTTAAAGGTTAAAAAAAAGCAGGAAGATCCGTCTCTCAACAATGATCCGTCTCTCTACAATGATCCGTCTCTCAACAATGATCCGTCTCGGGCCAGGATATTTTTTTTGATCCGTCTCTCCACTATGATCCGTCTCTCAACACTGATCCGTCTCGGACCAGGACGTGTTTTTTTAGATCCGTCTCTCCACTATGATCCGTCTCGGACCTGGGTAATTTCCTACTCTAAGGAGTGGCGCTCACCGGGCTGGAGGCGGAAAGGTCCGTCTCCGCAATGATCCGTCTCGGACCAGGGCATGTTTTTTTTGGATCCGTCTCTCCACTATGATCCGTCTCGGACCTTGGATTTAAAGTCTCCTAGGTAGTGGCGCTCACCGGGCTGGAGGCTGGAAGATCCGTCTCGGCAATTTCTTGCCCCCAGGAGAGGCGCTCACCGGGCTGGAGGCGGGAAGATCCGTCTCGGCAATTTCCTGCTCCCAGCAAATGGGAAGATCCGTCTCGGACCTTGGATTTAAAGTCTCCTAGGTAGTGGCGCTCACCGGGCTGGAGGCGGGAAGATCCGTCTCGGCAATTTCTCGCCCCCAGCAAATGGGAAGATCCGTCTCGGACCTTGGATTTAAAGTCTCCTAGGTAGTGGCGCTCACCGGGCTGGAGGCTGGAAGATCCGTCTCGGCAATTTCTTGCTCCCAGCAAATTGGAAGATCCGTCTCGGACCTTGGATTTAGTCTCCTAGGTAGTGGCGCTCACCGGGCTGGAGGCTGGAAGATCCGTCTCGGCAATTTCTTGCCCAGGAGAGGCGCTCACCGGGCTGGAGGTGGGAAGATCCGTCTTGGGGATCCTTCTCGGGTAGAGGGAGGAAAATGAATTCCCAAAAGGCACTCGCCTGTGAAAATGATCCGCGCCCGGGAGGAATCGAGCCTGCGGTCTCCAGGCTTCGGAGCTGCAGAGCCTCTACCAATTGAGCTATGGACCCTTACTAGTCAAGCACGGAGACTCCCGTGCCAGAGAGCGTCACCAGCTGGTAGGCTATCAGGTGGATGAACACGTCCGTCATCGTGCCGTCGAGCGCCTTGAAGGTGAACCGAGCCAGGTTGCCCGAGCGGGTGCTGACGCCACTGAGGGGCATCTTGGGCACTCGCTCCGTCGGGAAGCCCGCGATGAAGCTGTGGCGCAGGTAGCCAGCGCGGTCGATGTCGATGTTGCGCACCGTGTCAACGTAGGTCCCCGCAAGGACCGAGAGGAAGTGGAAGTGCTCCGAGGCTCCCTTCATGGGGTTGTGCGGGTACTGCAGGCTGCCCAGCTGCATCTGCGACTCCAGGAGGCTGTCTTCCTGCCTGGCCGCACCGATGGGGGCCACGTCCTGCCCCGGGTTGGCCAGCAGGTGGATCTTAGAGCCCGCGTCGTTGTCCAAAAAAGTCACGAACGCTCCCATGAGTTTCGTGAAGGCGCGCGCCACGGTGACGTTGTGCTCCGCCACGCCCGGAGGCACCGTGGACTGCTGCGTGTGCACCGTGGGGTAGCTGAACACAATCGACCTTCCTGAGAGGAGCACGCGGTTGAAGGACTCTACCAGCGCAGAGTCCAGGACGACCTGTGAGGCCAGAACTCGGACGTTCTGGATCTCGAAATCGGTGCTCAGCGTGGCTCCCGCCGGGTGCGCCCCGGCGTTCTCGTACCACAGCGCTGTCGTCGCGTCCGCGAACTCGATCTCTATCACCAGGTTCAGCTGCGGCGGCAGCATCTTCCCGCAGCGCAGGATGCCCACCATGGTGGGGCGCAGCAGCACGTCCGCGTAGCCGCTCTGGTGCAACGCGCGGGGCGTCCGAGAGTTGTTCACCTCGTCGAAGCCCTCCACGGCCTTGTTCTGGTTGTACTCGCGGCCCTTCAGCAGGTCATGCACGGCCACGGGGCGGCCGTAGTAGTTAATGTCGTCGCAGCGCTGGCCGTTGGCGAAGACCTGGATCCTCTGGATGAAACAGGCGGGGTTCGGAGTGGCGGGCGCCAGCGGGTTGGTGGCGTCCGTGTTTCTGACTCTGAAGGCGATCTTGATCGACTCGGGGTCGATGAACGAGGTGCCGCTTGTCAGCGGAATGCGGCAGACCCTCGAGGTGGCGGGGGAGAAGGAGCTCAGCGAGCTGGGAAATACTGCACGTCGTGGCGTGCGGTCACGTAGTTGGTGTTGCTGGTTTTCAGCTTGTAGTCCAAGCTCTGCATCAACTCATCCTGTGCTCCGGCTGTGACTACCTCCATGCTTCATTACATGTAGCGCAACACTCATTTTTGTTCGTACGGCGAAGGAGAGTCTAGGCCGCCTCGATGTCTCGGGCCAGCTGGTCGTAGCTCGGCGGAGGCAGGCGGCTCTGGCGTCCTGAGCTGCGGGAGCTTGCCCGGGAGTTCGGCTGGGACTGAGGCAGAGTCACTGGGTTCAGGCCCCAGGAGAAGGGGCGCGGCGTGTGATTGGCCTGCGCCTGAACACGGAATCCAGACTGCGAGGAGGTGCGGCTGCTTGCGGGGCTGCCTGAAGTGCTGCTGCCGGAGCGCAGCGTGAAGTGCTGGGGCTGCGTGGCGTCGTTCATACCGTTGGCGGACCGGACGTCCTGCACGGCCGCGTCCTGCTGAGGCCGGAAGAGCGTGTTCTCCAGCACCCAGCCCGTGCCGCGCGCGAGACCGTAGGCTGCGCCGCCTGCGAGTCCCATTGCCAGCCATCGCTCCAACCTCTCCCGCTGTGGGTGCGAGGGCTGCTGCTCCTTCGGCCCGAAGGCGCCCACACCCTCGGCGACGGCGACCTCTCCCTCCTCCGCAGCCGTCTCCTCTATGGCCTGTGCTGCGCCACGCTCCACCTCCTGCGCGCGCTGCCCCGCCTCGTCCAGGAGGCGCTCTACGTCGTCGGGTCGACCGATGATCTGTGGTGGCTGCGGCTGCGGCCCTGGGCGGGGCAACACATTTAGGCGGACGTACTCAGCAGCGTCCTGGGGGAGCTGGGAGCGGAAGGCCTGCGCCGCCGCGAGCCCTGCTGCTCCTGCGCCCACAAGGTCCGCTGCTGCCTGCGCTCCATCGGCCGCGCTGCGCAGACGGCCCGTGATGGAGGGCGGGCCCTGTCCGTTGTTCGTCAGCGCGTCGGCCTCGGGGTCTCCAGCCAGGTCGTCCTCGACAAAGCGGGTTCCTCCGTAGCCCTGGTACATCCGAGCAAGTCGCACGTCCTCGTCCGTGGCCTCGGCGGGAGTGCGGAAGCCGTCCTCTGGAATCGCCCTCAGCGGCGTGTGCTGCAGAGGCTGCGGGTTGGGGTCCTCGCTGGACTGTACGAAATCGTCCAAGTAGAAGTGGCTCGTGACGAACGTGGTGGCCTTGCGGACCGGCTGGTCCAGGGGCAGCGGCTCGTTCCGCTCCAGGTAGCCCACAACCTGCTCGAAGCGCGGGCGCTGATTGAAGCCGTGGGACCGAAGCGTCTTCATCTCTTTATGGGGTACTGCGCGGCAACTTCGCCCGCTGCGCGTTCCACGCCCCTGCGCTCGGCGCGCGCGTAGCGCAGCTGGGGTACCTGGCGGTGCACGGCCTCCGTCAGCCGGCTCACGTCGTCCAGGTGCCGCTGCCCCTCCTGGGCTAGCCGGCGCTCGCCGAGCCAGGCGTTGTAGGCCCGCGCCTCCTCCAGCTCTCGCTGGCGCTTCAGCAGCAGCGGCTGCAGGTCGTAGCTGGGGTACGTCTTTCGAAACCACCGGAGCATCTGCGGCTCGTTGCGAGGCTCTATGGTCATCATGGTTTTTACACTAGGACGCTAGCTCCCGCCGTCAGCCGGTCGTACGCCGACTGCCTCTCCAGCCTGCGCATGGCGCGCTCGCTCGGACGAGGCGCTTCTACAGGCTCGGGCCGTACCTCCTCGGGCCGTACCTCTCTGTGTACCTCGGGCTCGGGCTGTACCTCGGCCTCTAACTGCGGCTCGGGCACGGGCGCTGCCTGGGGTGCAGCCTTGGGCTTGGGTGCTGCCTTGGGCTTGGGAGCTGGCGCGGCAACTGCCTTGGGTGCAGCCTTGGGCGCTGCCTTGGGCGCTGCCTTGGGTGCTGCCTTGGGTGCTGCCTTGGGCGCTGCCTTGGGTGCTGCCTTGGGCGGTGCCTTGGGTGCTGCCTTGGCCGCGGACGCTGCCTTGGCCACGGGTGCTGCCTTGGGGGGAGGCTTGGGCGCCGTCTTGGGCTTTGTGGGAAATCTCAGCCTCTTGGGACGGAAGGGGGAGTCATACGCCGGCTCCATGGGCAGGTCGTCGATCAATTTTTCTCTCCTCGCCAGGTCTTCGATCATTCTTTTTCTCTTCGCCTGGGGCAGCTCGGGCGGCTTCGGCTTGTTTTTGCTGCCCGGGGGCCTGCCTCTAGGCCTTGGCGCCGGTTGCGCGTGCTTCATCGGTTTTTTAATAGAAGATATTTTTTTTAAAGACCTTCGGGGAATTAGACGTGATCCAAAAACAGCACGAAGGACAACGACGAGCCCCGCAGTCGGACGACTTGGCCTTCCAGGTCTGTCAGCCGGAAGCGCAGGTGTCTCAGGGTGTTGGGGCCCCTAACGGCCATGAAGTGCCCGTCGTCGGAGCCGGTCTCCACGATGGTGCCCACGCCGCTCTTCAGCGTTATCTTGGACAGGATGTCGTCCCCAGATTGCCCAGCACGCGGCTGGCGTTGGCCAGCTGGGGGCAGCGCAGGTAGACCTCGTTGTAGCAGTTCATGCGCACGAACTCGAAGACCTGCTGCCCGCCGGAGACGAAGCTGGGGCCAAGCATGTGGTCGATGCTGAAGGGCTTGGATGGCGAGGCGGCCGGCGAGGTGGGGTAGTCCACGACGTTAGGGAACTGCTGCTGCAGCTCCAGATCGTTCAGAATGAGGCGGTTGCCGTCGTAGGCTACGCTGAGGCTGTTCGTGGTCTCGCTGTAGGTAGCAGTAGCGAAGTTGGAGCTGATCCAGGCGGCCAGCCGGGAGCCCGTGTAGGCGCCCTCGGGCAGCAGCGCCCACTTCAGCGTGCCGAGCGCGGCGTCCACCCAGTAGAGGTAGCGGCCCCGGTCTGTCGAGAGGAAGCTGTCGGCGATTCTGATCTTGTAGACGGCCAGCCTGGCGTCGCTCTGCAGGTGCAGGGACTCTCCCAGGTCTACCTCGAAGTCGCTGTCCGAGCCGGCTACCCTCTTGCGGCTGTCCACGTAGATAGTGGTCATCCTTCTTTTCCATAGGAGGCCACCTGTTCGACGGATGATGGGCGACTGGACTGCTGCGACGGAGGTGCAGCACTGAGCGCCTGAGGCGCAGGAGATGTTCTCAAACCGTGCGCTGATCAGTGTGGAGCTCGCGAACAGCTTCTGGCCCAGGAAGCTGAGCGCCGCTCCCATCGGCTTCTTTTTCCAGAGCGAAGCGCTCTTCGAAGCGCAAGTAGAACATCTCATTCTTTGGCTTGAGGTAGTAGACGAAGAGGAAGCTGTAGGGCTCTCGGGTCGCCTGCTTGTAGATCCTGTGCAGCTTGTCCTTCGGCAGCAGGGCGCTGAGCTCTTCGATGACGGCCTCCAGCTCGTGCTGGTTGCGCAGCCTCCAGCAGCAGAGGAATTGCTGATTGACCCGCACGGCTGCGCTGATTAGTCTCAGCTTCTGGGAGCTCACCCAAGTGCTGATTTGGAGGTGCCGACCCCTGATAAAGAGCGTGTCCAGGGCGCCGTGGGCCTTGAGCAGCTGTGGGCTATCTGCGAAGTCGTCGCAGATTATCAGCACCTGATACAGCTTCTTCATCTCCAACTTCTTGGATGTCTCGGTGATCTTGCGCTGCCGCTGGATGATGTCCCGCAGCGCTGCCTCGTCCCACTCGTCGTAGTAGGCCCTCTCCCGTTCGGTATTCACCCCCAGGTCCTCCTCTATGTACTTCTTGACGGGGATCCAGCAATCGTCGATATTGATGGACGGACTGAAGATATAGATTTTCTCGAAGACTCCGCGGTATTGCTCCAGAATCATGCTGATCAGCGCCACGGTTTTGCCGGACTTGCTGGGGCCGAGGAAGATGCCCGTACATGGTACCAGGGGCACCACGGGGTCCGAGGGCTGTTTGCTGCTGTACTCTGCCGTAGGAAACAGCTTGATCTTCCCCATCTCCTTTGCCTTACTTCCCAAATTCGACGGGAAGCCGGGCAGTGAGACCAGGATGAATCTAAAGGCTGGCATGCGGCTGAAGTACATGGGAAGCAAATCGTGGTTGGCCCCACACGTGGACCGGCTGCTGGGGGACGTCGCCGTGCTTCACTCTCCCTTCTTCGGCTCTGGAAAGCTGGAGTACTACCTCGCAACCCGGCGACCGGCCCTGGCGGTGCGCGGCGTCGACGCCTTCGAGCCCGTCGCAAACCTGCACCGCTGCTACTTAAGGCAAGACCCGGTCTTCCTGCGCTCCTTGCTGCGCCTGGCTGGACGCAAGATAGACAGGCACTTCTACTTCAGTCGCCTCCTGCCGGGCACTCAGAGAGGCCGCGCCGGGCGTCGGGCTGCCTGCTCGTACGTCCTGCTGCGCAACAGCTTCTCGGGAAAGTGGGGCTCCTTCACACAGCAGCGGCCACTGGCCCTGAGCAGCGTGCGGCGTCTGCAGCGGCCTCCGAGAAATGTGACAGTGCGATGCCAGGACGCGCTGGCATAACTACGCGCTCTGCCCAGCCAAGCGCCGCGGCATTGTATCTATGCCGATCCTCCCTACATCTTCCCAGGCCGCAGCATGAACTACTATGGCACGAGAAGGCGGGGGCATGACCTGGCCTTCCACTCGGAGCTCCGAGACGCGCTCTTCGCAAGCGGCCTGCCCTTCCTCGTAAGCATAAACGACGTGCCTGAAGCCCGGGAGCTCTACAGCAGGGCCGGCTCCATCACAAGGCTGTGCTCGGGCAAGAACAGCTCCAAGCCAGAGCTGCTGGTGCTGCAACAGGGCAATCCTGCTGTGGCGACAGGATTGAATGGAGCAATCCTGTTGCCAGCGCAGGATTGAGGCAGCAATCCTGTTGCCAGCGCAGGATTGAGGCAGCAATCCTGTGCCCAACGCAGGATTGCCAGGCCCGCACCAGGCCCGCACGTTGGCGTGGAATTTGTTTCGGGGCATGTGTGTTTTTTTTTCCGACACACCTTAGACTTTGCTGAAGGAGCTCAAACGGTGAGCTTCTTTAAATTCGCTGTAGAGAGGCATGAGGCGATGAATTGGAAGTGGAGGATAAAATCACCCACTGGGCATGAGGCGATGAATTGGCCGAAGTGGCGCAGTGTCCTATAAGATCGGACTCTGGGCATGAGGCGATGAATTGGAGGTGTGGTATAAAATTGAGGGAAAATAACCTCCAATTAGAATTCCCGTGCTACCACACGAACTCGCTTTTCCATTGCGCACTTTTCGGCCGCCCCAAAGAAGAGTCCGAACTCGCACGCGAAAGTCTGGGCATGAGTGGGGGGTAAAAACCTCCACCTTTGCGCACTTTTCGGCCCCAAAGAGAGCGCAGATTCTCAACTGGTTGAGAAACAGCTTCGAAATTTTTGGGCCAAAAAGCGCCGTTTTGGATAGGTAGCGAGAGCCCGTGGTAAGATGGTTTAAGCGTTGCGCTGCTCCCGTAGGGACGTTTCGGAGGTTCGATTCCTCCCCGGTCCTCGGCGGGCTGACGTGTTAGAGACCGGTGACTTCGCCGGTGACAAGCTCGGCGGGCTGACGCGATACGTGGAAAAACCTCGGCGGGCTGACGGTGTTACTCGGAAAGCACCTCGCGGGCTGCGCGTCAGACGCTGGGCTGGCTCTGGGCCGTGCCTCGGCGGGCTGACGTGTTAGAGACCGGTGACTTCGGCGGTGACGAGCTCGGCGGGCTGGAATTCGCAGGTTTTTCGGGGCAGAATACGGATTTCGGAGCACTGCAAACACCTGGAACCGGTTTTCGCAGGAAAACGAGCGAATTTGAGGCCCGGGCTGCACTTTTGACGCTGGACACGAAAAAACACACTTTTCGGAGTTCGCCGTTTTCAGCGCTTTTTGCACCAAAAACGGAGTGGTGACATTGACCGGTGACATCGGAAAAAACGTTCAGCGGGTTGAGAATTTGGCTGTTTTGGGACCAAAAATCCCAAATAATTAGGTTACTATAAGCAGACATTCCTTACTACTCTCGGCACGTTTACCTCAGGTGCCCCTGTGCCTGCTCGGCACTCCTAAGTGCCTCGGCACGTCCAGGTGGTGGTCTTTGAGCACTGCATGGTGGCCAAGGCCCGCGCATCCTGGACGCGCCGCCGCGCTACCTGGCGCAGGTGAAGACGGACTGCCTGCTGACGCAGCGGCTGCCGAAGCGCTTCGCGGAGCGGCTGGCTGCGGGCGCTGGAGGCGCTCCACCCGGACGGCACGCCGGTCTAGCGCGTGGAAGAGACGAAGCCTTTGCTCAGCGGCAGGGCGCCGCGCATGGAGGCGGAGCGCAGCGGAGGTGGAACGGGGTGGACGACCCCTGAACCACTCCTGGCGGGAGTAGTAAGGAATGTCTGCTTATAGTAACCTAATTATTTGGGATTTTTGGTCCCAAAACAGCCAAATTCTCAACCCGCTGAACGTTTTTTCCGATGTCACCGGTCAATGTCACCACTCCGTTTTTGGTGCAAAAAGCGCTGAAAACGGCGAACTCCGAAAAGTGTGTTTTTTCGTGTCCAGCGTCAAAAGTGCAGCCCGGGCCTCAAATTCGCTCGTTTTCCTGCGAAAACCGGTTCCAGGTGTTTGCAGTGCTCCGAAATCCGTATTCTACCCCGAAAAACCTGCGAATTCCAGCCCGCCGAGCTTGTCACCGCCGATGTCACCGGTCTCTAACACGTCAGCCCGCCGAGGCACGGCCCAGAGCCAGCCAGCGTCTGACGCGGCAGCCCGCCGAGGTGCTTCCGAGTAACACGTCAGCCCGCCGAGGTTTTACCACGTAACGCGTCAGCCCGCCGAGCTCGACACCGCCGATGTCACCGGTCTCTAACACGTCAGCCCGCCGAGGCCCGGGAGGAACAGGAAAATTCGAGCCTCCGAAATCAAGACAACAGAAAAAAAAAAAAAAGAAACATATCAAAAAAATAAAAAAAAAAAAAAAAAAAAAGACCATAAACGTCGCTACTGGAGATAAGCACAGCAAACGCTTAAACCAAACATCTCACCATGGGCTTCTCCGCAACCTGTCCAAAAACGCGCTTTTTGCCCAAAAAAACAAAAAAAAAACCCCCACCCCGACCGAATACACACGCAACCGACCCCCAATAAACCACAAAACTAACCCCCCTCCCCCACACACCCACCAAATCCAACAACACTACCCCGGACCAACCACAAACTACATCCCCACACAAACAACCAATCCCAACCACGGTCATCCGCGATGTCCCCACCGCATCGTCACCGCTCTCACTCTTTGGGGCCGAAAAGTGCGCAAAAGGCTTGGAAAAGCGAAACCAGCTCCGCGGCTTCGGTCTTGGTGAACTTTGCTGAAGGAGCTCAAACGGTGAGCTTCTTCGAAGTGTGTTAAAAAGGAAGTTGAATTGAGGGTTATTTCCCCTCAATCGCATTCCTGCCAGCATGCTTGACTTTGGCTCTGGTCTCGTCATGTGGCCGAGGTGTCCCAAGCGCTTTTGACCGACATTTTCGGCCAATTCATCGCCTCATGCCCAGAGTCCGATCTTATAGGACACTGCGCCACTTCGGCCAATTCATCGCCTCATGCCAAGTGGGCGGTTTTATCCTCCACTTCCAATTCATCGCCTCATGCCAAGTGTGTGATCTTATCCTCCACTTCCAATTCATCGCCTCATGCCCAGTGGGTGATTTTATCCTCCACTTCCAATTCATCGCCTCATGCCCAGTGGGTGATTTTATACTCCACTTTCACTTCGCGTGCGAGTCGATATACAATCAGAACACCCGGCGAATAGAGGTGTTGCGAAAGTGCAATGTCCCATCGACACGAAATCGTAACGACTACTCCTAAGAAAACATGTTGGAAGGACCGCGTACTGGTAGCACGGGATCGTGCCACCCCCCGAATGTCCCATAGCCACTGGACTAAGGCGTCGGCGAGAACATATGTAAACATGTTTGAAGGACCTGTCACGGGCAACATCCCGGAGGTCCTGGACAACGGAGAGGTGACTGACGGCACGCACGTCACAGCAGGACAGCTGGCCCTCGCTCTGACGCCCTATGCTCAAGTAACTGACCTGGCGGTGAACACGGCAGCCGCCGGCAACAACGCCGCTGCCATCCAGTCCCTGGACGACCGAGTCACCGCCGAGCTGGCCTCAAAGCTGGACAGCAGCGCGCTGGCGCCGGCGATTGCGCCCCTAGCAACGGCTGCGGCCCTGGCCACCACGGACGGTCAGGTGGCCGCTCACGGAAGCAGCATCGCAGCGCTGCAGAGCTCGCTGACCACGGGTCTCTCCAACAAGGCAGACCAGTCGGCCTTCGACGTGCTGGAGGGCGTGGTTGCCACCAAGAGCACCCCGGACAGCGTGGACCTGAAGCTGTCCAACTACAGCACCACGGCGGCCATGAACGGTCCCATCGCCTCGGCCAACAACGCCACGCTGGCCACGGTGGCCGCCAACTACGGCCTCAAGACGGTGGTGGACCAGCACTCCCTGGACATAGCGGCGAGGATCACGCCGCTGGAGGTGGACACCAAGGTGGCCAACGCTCTCCTGGGGGCCGTCACCGCCGCGTCGCTGGCCTCCGAGCTCGCGAGCCGAGACGCCTCCATCTCGGGGCTGCAGGCCTCCAAGGCAGACGCCAGCGCCCTGACTGCTTACGCCCTGCAGTCGGCCGTGGACACTTCCTCGGAGGTGGACTCTAAGATAGCGACGGCCCTCTTGGACGCCGTCCCCACGGCAGCCCTGGACGCCGCCCTCCTCGGCAAGGCGGACGCAAGCGCGCTGGCCTCCCTGCTCTCCACGGTGGACGGCTTGGACACGCCGCTGGAGGTAGACACCAAGATAGCAAATGCCCTGCTGGGTCACGCCACCGAGGCCTTCGTCGCAGCGCAGCTTGCTAGCCGGGACGCCAGCATCGCGGCGCTCCAGGGGGCCAAGGCCGACGCGACGCTGCTGGCCTCATACGCCACGAACGCCGCGCTCTCGGCCAGCGAGACCACGCTCCAGAGCGCCCTCGACGCAATCCTCGCGGAGCTCGCAGCCCTGCAGCTTTCCGGCAGCGGCGGAGTTGTTAACGCGCCGGCCTGGGCGGGCTTCACGACTTGGGAGCTCGTTCGCAGAAGTAACGTCGTTCGCAACCTGCATTTCGTGGCTCCTCTCTCTGCTGCGCTTGCCAACGGCGACGACACGCTGAGCATCACGGCAGACTGCTACTCCACGGCTGGCACTGACGCTGCCATAACAGCAGCCCTGCTGGCCTACTACACCTCGGTGCAGGTAGACGCGCTGTTGGGAGACTACCGCACAGGGGCAGCGCAGGACGCTGAGACGACCAGCGCCATCACAGCAGCGCTGCTGGCCTACTACACCTCGGCGCAGGTAGACGCTCTGTTGGGAGACTACCGCACGGCAAGCGCGCAGGACACGCAGACGCAGGCCGCCATCGCGGGCGCGCTTCTGGCCTACCGGACGGGCCCGGACCAGGACCAGGACGTGTTCACAACCAACCAAATCACCTCGGCGCTGTGGCGTACCGCTCAGCCGCCGACCAGGACACGCGACGCCTCGAGCATCGCCGGCCGCGCTGCTCAGCTACTGACAACCCTCGCGCAAGTAACAAGAGTAAAAAAAAAAAGAAAAAATAACAGAAAACTAAAAAAAAAATAAAAAAAAGAAGAAAAAAAAAAAAAAATTAAAAAGAAGAAAAAAAAAAAAAAAAAAAAAAAAAAAAAAAAAAAGAAAAAAAGTACACCATCGCACAAGTAGACGGCCTCCTTGCCGGCAAGCTCAGAGTCACGGAGGCAGCCTCGGCGCTGCAGATAGCAGTGCGCTTTCCGGACGACGGAGGGGCCGATGAGGTGGTGGCCGCCATAGGAGAGCAGATCCTGGGCCCCACGGACGTCTCGCTGTCAAACTGGACGGTTCGCCCCAGCAGCGGCTGCAGCGTGGGCCTGGCCACGCACACCGCGGGAGTGAGCGTGGACGGCTACACCCTGACCCTGGCGGTGAACCCGTGGAACATCGTGCGCACCTACAACTTGACCCCGGGCCGAGAGCTCCACTTCGCCTGCCGCTACCGGCTCGGCACGGCCTCCAACTTCGTGGTGTACATGTCCGAGGCAGACAACGTCTACGACCCATTGTACGGCAGCTTCGTGGGCGACCAGGGTGCCTGGAGCACTGCCAAGATGAACTTCACAGTGCCTCCGAACGGGGTGGCGAAGCTGCACTTCGGGGCGCACTTCCAGGCGCCGGGCCTGCCCAACCAGACGGCTGGAACGGTGGACGTCTACGGTCTCCAGATCCTGGACGCAACCCTGGAGAGCGGCAACGCGGTGGAGGCGGAGGAGGACACGGCGGCCTCGGCGCTGCTGCTGAAGCACGAGTTCCTCGACGGAGGGGCCGACGACGTCACGCTGCCACCCTGGGCGAGGTGCTGCTGGAGCCCACGCTCACCACGCTAGTGGCAACTCCTGGGTTCGCTCCAACAGCCCAGATCTCCGTGCAGCTTCGCCAGCTTCACGGTGGGATTCTCCACTGGGAGGGCTACGCCCATTCCCAGAGCCGCACCGTGGCATCATCGGATCCCGTCGCCAGTGTGGTGCCATCCGGTGAGAACGCTACTGATCGCACGGGACGGTCCTCACGATTAAGACTCCTCCAAAAGTAGCTGAAAACGTCAGCGCGGCCGAACAACGACTACGTGGGCCTCCACCGGCACCCTTCCACGGCACGCGCCTCGCAGGCGTCTGGAGCACGGCGCGCCTGGACTTCTCGGTGCCCGCCGGCGGAATCCGAAGCTGCAACTTCGGAAGCCTACGTCGGCTGCTTCCTCCCCGGGGCGGTGCAGCGTCCATCAAGCACGCCACGCTGGACCTGTACAGCATTCAGATCAGGGCCACTGCCTTCGAGGAGAGTCGGGCGCCTTCGAGGGAGAGTCTGTCTCAGTAACGGACCTGCTGGCGGACTCGCTGGCCCTCACGGGCTCGGCCACGCTGGACGGGCTCACCGCGCAGGGCAACGTGGGCTGCGACCAGCTGCTGTGCAACGACGTGAACTGCACCGACGTTTTCACCACGGGCGTGGACGCCTCGGGCACAGTCTCCTGCGCCGCGCTCACAGCCACAGGCACCGTCGCCGGGGCCGCGCTGTCGTCCACAGGGGCCGTGTCAAGCAGCTCGCTGAGCATCAGCGGCGCGGCCAGCGTGGGCCTGCTGAGCTCCGCCACGGGAATCACGGGCAGCACGTTGACCATCAACAACACGGCCAACGCCGGGAACTTCACCACGTTGGGCGACGTGTCCACGGGGACATTGACGGCCTCGGGCGCAGCAACCGCGGCGAGCTTCGCAGCCACCGGGGCGCTCACGGGCGCCACGCTGACGATCAGCGGAGCGGCCTCCGCGGGCCCGCTGGACTGCGAGAGCCTGGACTGCACCTTCACGGCCACGAGCGGCGGAGTGTCGACGGGCAGCGTGGTCTGCGGCGACGTGGCGAGCTCGGGCACGGTCTCCGCGCCGCAGCTCTTCGCCTCCAACACGCTCATCGTGACCAACACCTCAGACTTCTCGGACGATCTCTTCCTGACGAAGAACTGGGCGGGCTGGAGCAAGCTGCAGATCTCCAACAACAGCGCGGCCTCCGTCAGCGGCCCGGAGCTGCGGCTGCTGGGCAACCAGAGCGCCAGGGTCTTCCTGGAGCGGGACGGCGGGACGCACCAGTGCGAGCTCATCATGATCAACGATGAGGCGCTGGTGCAGACGAAGAGCCCCTCGACGCAGCTGTCCTTGACCACGAACCAGAGGAACCCCGGCTGCCTCGTGATCGCGGGCAACACGGGCAACGTGGTCTGCAACACGAGCTTCACGATTTTGTCGGACAGCAGGGTGAAGACGGAGATGGCCGAGGCCGACGTGGCAGAGCTCCAGCAGCTCTTCGACTCCGTGGAGGCCAAGCAGTACAAGCGCCCGGACATGAACGAGGACCTGAGGCTGGGCCTCGCGTCAAACGACTTCACAGGAGCGAAGTGGAAGAACCTGACGGGCACCGCGAGGTGGAGCGACGGCACGGAGATGGTCACCCTCGACTACTCGCACCTCACCAGCGTGCTCTGGGGGGTGTGCAAGGGCTTCCAGGCCCGGCTGGACGAGGTGGACGCCTGGCAGGCCCAGCGGGGGCCGAAGAATCCATAAGAAACATGGCCGACGCCCGCAGGCGAACCATCAAGGCCGTCTACGAGGATCCCCGCACCGGTTACGGCAGCATAGCGCAGACGCTGCAGCAGGCCCAGGTGCGCGACCCCAGCATCTCCAGAGGGGAGGTGAAGGCGTTTCTGGACGGCCTCCGGGTGAACCAGGACCGGCCGCAGAGAGGCTACAGCTTCGTGCCTCTGGAGCCCATGAACCAGCTGCAGGTGGACCTGGCCGACATGAAGGCCTTCGGGGGCAAGCCCTACCCCTTCATGCTGGTGGCCATCGACGCGCTCACCAAGAAAGTGGCCGCGGAGCCGCTGAAGGACCGTCTCGCGAGCACCACCGCGGCGGGCATGAAGAAGGTCTTCCAAGCCCTGGGGGAGCCGGCCAACGTGTACTCCGACGACGGCTCCGAGTTCAAGAGGGAGTTCAAGGAGCTGATGGATTTCTGGGACATCGAGAAGCAAGTGACCAGGGGCCACGCCTACTTCGCGGAGCGCACCATCCGCACCATCAAGGAGGCCATGTTGCGCCGCATAGCAGCCGGAGCGGGCCGGCGGGGGCAGTGGCACCTCATGCTGGCCGACATCTTGAGCCAAATCAACGGGAGGAAGCACGCTACCACGCAGGTGGCGCCGACCCTCGCCTACTCTGACCCCGAAATGGCAGAGATTGCTCTGCGCAACATCGAACGCAGGGCCAAGCACAAGGTGACCCGCCCGGAAATCAAGGTCGGGGATATGGTTCGGATCAGGGTTAAGCCGATCGAAAGCAGGGGCTCCTACAGGGTCAACGAGATAGACTGGAGCGAAAAGGTATACAGGGTTGTCTCCGCCGAGAGCGGGGAGATGGGGGCGAGGTTTGGCTTGGAGGGGTGGCCGGAAAAGGTGGTGCACAGGGATCTTCGAAAAGTCCCCGAAAACTCAGCTCCCGAACCGCGGGGGTTGGAGGTGCAATCCCGCCAGCGGAGGCTACGAGAGGCCCCAGGCTCCCACCTCCTTTTTGACTGTGCTTACTCTACGTCTCTACTCTCGCGACAGCTCCGCCCGCCACTCACTGACAAGCTTCTTCGCGTCAGGTCGCCGGGGGCTCGGGCGGGCCCCATGATCTAGGACCGGTCCCACGCGTCCCACCTTCCGCTCCAATCATGAGCCTCAAACCAGCGCAGGGCAAGCTCTGCCCGCTGGGAGCGCGTGGCCGGCGCTTGAAGAGCCGCAGAGACGTGGCTCACCTCGCTCATGATTTCCTCCAGATCGTGCTCGCAGCGAAGCATTGCTCCTCGAGGCGGACTTCCGCTTCCTCGCCGAGCAGCTGCTCCTCGAGGAGCTCGATGCGGCGGCGCTGGTGCGAGCGCTCGGCCTCGAGCAGCGCGTCTTCGCGAGGCCGCTTGGTGGAAGGCCGCTGGGCCATCAGAGCAGCCGCAAGGCAGGGTGCGTCCTCGTCCGCCCACGCGGCAGGCTTTTCCAGAAGCCATGCCTGCACGCATCGGAAGGCCTTGGAGGAAGTCATCTCTTTGAGCAGCAATGCTTCGCTGCGGCGGGTTTTTTTTGAGACCATTCAAGCATTTGGGACCATTCGAGCATTTGGCGGGCTTTTTTTCTTTGGGCGAGTCCAAGCTCGTCAGTGCGTCCGCCTACGAAGATTTCTGTTCTCTTCCTCGAGGATCTCGACGCGGCGCTCCAGCGCCTCACGGCGCAAAGTCTCACGGTGGACTTCATCCACAAGCAGAGAAGCATAATGCCGCTCCGTCTGCAGCAGCGCTAGATCTCGCTCGCCGAGCTCGTAGCTGCGCTCCAGCTGCCCGCGCAGGCCAGCGATGCGGAGCCGGTGGTGCTGGCGCTCGGCCTGGAGCAGCGCATCCTCGCGAGCCCGCGCGGGAGGCCGCTGGGCCATCAGAGCGGCCGCAAGGCTGGCAACGTCCGCCTCCGCCCACACGGCGGGCTTCTCCAGGAGCCATGCCTGCACGCACCGGAAGGCCTCAGAGGAAGACATCTCTTTGAGCAGCAATGCTTCGCTGCGGCGGTTCGAAATCATTAAAGCGAAACGAGAGCTCGGGATCTTTTTTTCATCTGTACGCTTGCGCGAGGATCCTCCTGAGCTGCGCCACCTGCTGGCGGAGAATTCGGTTGCTGTGCTCCACCTCTTCAATGCGCTCCCTGGCTCGCTCGCGATCTCTGTCGATGATATCGTTGAGGCCGCCCACCCGCCTGCGGAGATTTCTGTTCTCGCGCTCCAGCTCCATGCCGCGCAGCGTTTCGACGAGGAGCTCCCAATCGAGGCCCGCGATGCGAGCCCGCTGGTGCGAGCGCTCTGCCTCGAGCAGCGCGTCCTCGCGGGGCCGCTTGCGTAGCATGTCGCAGGGAGGCCGCTGGGCCATCAGAGCAGCCGCAAGGCAGGGAGCGTCCTCGTCCGCCACGCAGCGGGCTTCTCCAGGAGCCATGCCTGCACGCATCGGAAGGCCGCAGAGGAAGTCATCTCTTTGAGCAGCAATGCTTCGCTGCGGCGGTTCGAAATCAGCATTATCGAGAAAGCGAGAAAGCGAGAAGACGAGAAAACGAGAGCTCGGGATCTTTCTTTAGAAGGTTCCGACAGTCTACGCCCAGCAGCGGCTCAGCCGCAGCGGCAGTGTCGGAGCGGGCCCCAGAGGCGGGGCCCCACGAGGAACTCCATCACGAGGTCGAAGGGCGCAGAGCCTGGCGGAGCGTAAGCGCCCAGCATCCGCAGCTGCTCCAGGTTGCGCCAGTGCCCCAGCGGCCGCGAGTTGTGAGCGTCGAGGCCGTAGACCTTGTCGTTGAAGGGCGAGAGCGACATCTTCTCTACGGTCTCCACGGCTATCTCGTGCGCGCGGCTGCGCAGCTGCGCGAAGGCCGCCCTGCGCTCGCTGCCTTCCTCCAGCACCTCCCGGTACTCGAGATGCCGGACGTTGGTCACCGCCTACTTCGGCACGCCCTTGATCTTGCGCTTCTCCTTGCGCGCGCCGTCGGGCTGGACCGTGAGGATGCTGTACAACTTGGAGCGCAGGCCCACGTACTCCAGGATCCTGGCGGGGAAGGTCTCGTCGCCGAGCTTGCCCAGCTGGCCCATCACCTCGATGGCCTTGGCGCGCGCCGCTGCAGAGAGCGCTCTCAGGTCCCTCTCGGGGTCCTTGGACTTGCCGGCCACGTCGAAGAGGGCGGCGCCGTTCAGGTTCGCCTCGGCCATGGCGTGGAGCGGGTCCTGCAGCTTGAAGATCTGCACCATCACGGAGTCGGTGTCCGTGAAGAGCAGCCTCATCTTCGGGAAGAGCCTCCTCATGTGGAGGTAGTAGGCCTTCTCCATCATGAGCTTGGAGAGCTGCAGCGTGCGGGTGGGCACGCTCATGCAGGCCTTGCTGCGGTCCGTCTTGAGCTCTCCACGAAGGCCAGGAACCCCTCCGAGTCGTTGATCTGGAGCTCGAAGTTCGTCACGGAGCTCTTGCCCACGGCCCGCTCGAACTTGGCCGGGTCCACGTAGGCGTTCGTGTTCCTGAACTTGTCGGGGTTCATGCAGCAGCGGCCGAAGATGGCGTTATGGGTGAGCTTCACCACCTTCTCGGCGACCACGCTCCCCGCCGTCTTGAGCTGCCTCCGCTCGCTGTGCTTGAGCTCCATGAAGCCCGCCATTAAGGGGCTGCAGGCGAAGCGGTAGGCCCTGTGCAGCCTCCAGACCCTGGCGCCCAGCACGTCCCGCAGGAACTTGAGCCGCTTGCCGTCCACGCCCTCCTCCATGTGCATGCCGAGGAAGGGCACGAGCTTCTCGCAGGGCGACGGGGAGAGGCCGAGGCGCTCCGCCATGTCCGCGGTGTGCGGCCCGTACAGGCCCTTCCCGACCTTCATGCGCGCGGGGGGAGCCCAGTCAAAGTGGTCGTGCAGCTCCGGGGGGAAGTCGTAGTCCACGAGGAGCAGGTAGCTCACCTCCTCGGCGTCGGACTCCCAGTTCAGGCTCGAGAGGCACGTCTCGTGCAGCCAGCTCAGCCTCGCTGCGTTGTCTTCGGGCAGGGCGACCGCCATTGGGCATGGGCAGCGTCATTGCGGCCGGGTACATGGCGTTGAAGTCCAAGTACGAGATCCAGCTGACGGGCTCCTCGGGGTTGTAGTCCTCCTCGCCCAGCTCGGGGTTGTTGGCTTGAGCGAAGGGCTGGAAGATGCAGCTCAGCCCGCCCATGACGGAGGCCCGCACGTCCCTGTAGGCCTGCTCGTCGGTGATGAGGTGAATGGGCGTCTCGCGGGCCGAGTGCCGCAGCATTGCGTCCCAGGCGGCCCCGGGCAGCGTGACGTAGTGGATGGGGTCGAGCCCCGACTGCGCCCGGAAGGAGTCCCGGTAGCTCTCCATCACGTCCGCCAGGGCCAGGACGTCGGTGTGGAGGTAGCAGTCGTGGAACTCGCGGAAGGTCTCCCACCCCATGACGTTGGCGGTGTTCACGGCCAGCCGGTGGTCCTCTGCGCTCACCGCCTTCCCCGCCAGCACGCAGTCGTAGCAGTGCTGCTCCCACACCGCGGGCATCTCCCACGCCTCGGCGCCGCAGAAGTGCTCGAAGGGCATGGGCAGCTTGCGCAGGATGCAGTCCCACGCCTGCTCCTGCTCGCAGTGCGTCCGCCGCTGTTTGAGAGGCCGTCTTTGAGGCGGAGAGCCCGTCGGAGTGCGCAGCTGCAGCTCGGGGTGAAGCGAGGCCATCAGCGGGAAGAGCTCCGGCAGCTGCTTGTGGGTGCAGGCCCTGAGGTCGTCGATCATGCTGGCCAGGCTTGTGGGGAAGACGTTCATGCTGTCCACGAACCTCAGCGGGCCCCAGCTCATCTGCAGGCACTTCTCGCCCGACTTGCAGAGGACTCGGGGGCAGAGGTGGCTGTAGTCGCCCTGCTTGATTGCGGCCTGCAGGGCGCACCAGCCGCTGAGGGGCCTTGGCGCGGCCTTGGCCTTGGCCTTGGGCTTTGGTGCGGCCTTTGGCGCGGCCTTGGCCATGGGCAGGGGCCTCTCGGGCTCGCTGCCGCTGCCTTCTGCCTCGCTCTCGGTGCCCTCGTCGTCGCTGTCCTCGCCGAGCTCTTCGCGCGGCGCCCTGCTGACGGGAGAGCCCATCGTGGCGATGTAGCGCAGCAGGAAGTGGAAGTCGTAGCCGCCCCGTTGTGAAAGACCACTGGGATGGTCTTGGGCGTCTGGGCCGCGATGTTGCAGGAGTGGCACAGCGCCCCGAGATACTGCCCGGTGCCGTGGCAGTGGTGGAGCTTCTTCTCGGCGGTCTCGAAGGACTCGAGGCACTCCCTGCAGTGAGTGGCGGCCCTGTGCTCCAGCTCCTCCCGCCGGGTCATGCTGACGGGCCGAGTTCGGCGTCTCCAGGTGAGGTAGTGGTCGGCCAGCTTGAGAAGGTCGTCCAGCATGGCGCGGACTGCGTGGTACTTGTCGCTGTCCCGCTCGTGGTGCGTGAGCCTCAGCCTCAGCTCCTCGGGCGGCACGTAGCCACAGCGCCCGACGGCGACGTAGCAGGAAGAAGCCGCAACGGTCTGGCGCGCCGGCTGCTGCTGCGCTACGTGGACCGTCGGGGCGGGCGTGCTGTAGACCTCGAGGTCCGCGTAGCACGTCAGGGGCGCGAGCTCTGCGGAGGCCTTGCCCCTGTAGCGCAGCAAGCTCTTCTCGGGCCCGGGCAGCGGCACTTTCCGAGTGCGCTCGGCTATCTCTCGATAGCACTGGGTGGCGCGGTGGCGCTGCCACGAGGCCTTCATGGTGAAGCGGGCCATGCACCTGGGTCAGCCCCTGCCTGCCGGCCAGCGCCTGGAAGTTGTGGATCAGGCTGTAGTGGCCGCTGTGCAGGAGAAGCAGCACGGTGTGCTGGACGACGCCCGTGCCGCTCGGGGCGCGCTGCTGGAGGACGTGGTAGTACTCCAGCCCGTCCGTCCACTGGGTCTGCTGCCACACGAAGACGAAGACCTCCACCCGCCCGGCGTTGCGAGCTCGAAGGCCTCTATGTCGTCGAAGTTCACGGGGCGGTCCGTCGGCAGGCCAGAGAAGTCCACCCCCGCGTCGGCCAGAGCGGGCTGCCAGCCCGGGGGGCGCGGTCCTCGGCGGCCGGCCAGCTCGGGGTAGAAGAAGGAGCCCGAGCAGCTTGTGGCCTTTGACCGCTGGTGCTTGTTGAGCCCTTCGACCCCGAGGCAGTGGGCGAGGACGCACCACATGAAGCAGCGGTGGTCCGCGTTCTGAGGGTTCCAGATGGCCTTCTTCTTGGCCAGGGTCTCGGGCAGCTCCTTCCAGCAGCCTCCCGCCTCGTTGGGCGGCGGGGGCGCGGGCATGTCGGCCAGCTGCTGCGAGGGCGCTGTCAGCAGATACGCCGCCGTGATGCCCACGACGGTCCAGTCGGACTCGGGGAAGCGGGAGCGCTCGAGCGCCACCTCGAACTTCGTCCTGATGGCCGCCATCATGGTTCCGGCGCGGGCCGACGGAGACGCGGGCCTCACGATCCACGGCGCCAGCCTGAGGAAGTAGTGCGTGAGCTCCACCCTGTCCTCGTCCTCGTCGTTCGCAGCCGGGCGCGTCAGCAGCATCTGGAAGCTGACCTTCGCGAGGAAGGGCAGCCGAATCGCCAGCAGGTCTTGGAGCCGGTCCACCAGCAGCCGCATGGCGTCGATGGTGAAGACCTGCTGCCCAGGAAGAGGGCGCAGCCGCAGCTCGCGGGTCCAAGCGGCCCCGCGCGGGCGCAGCTCTGTCACAGCGGCCTCGGCGCTAGGAGCGCGCGGCTCCTCCAGAGGCACCGCCCGGACAGCGCTGAGCCCCAGGCGGCCCCAGATGCGGTCAGACAGCTCGGAGATCATGGCGCGAATTGGTTTGAGCTAATTGCTTTCTATAGAAAAAATAATAAATATTCCGTCGGTCGGACGGGCACCCTCAGCATTGCCGACAACTCCTGCTTTGTCGACCGCGAAACAACCATGCACCACAAGCTTCGCCCTTTTTTCAGTCATGTTCTGTCCGGGATTCGGCATCTACCGCGTCACAGCGAGTCGGTGCTGCTGCCCTGCAGGTTCAGCGCAGTGAGGAGCTCTCTGGAGGCCTCGTCCAGCTCCTTGCGCGCCTTCTCAACCCGCTCCAAGGCTGCGAGGGTTGCGCTCTTGGCCGCCAGCGAGACCGGCAGCCGCTCAGCGATCTTCTTGCTGACGAGCTGCTCCTCCACCTCGAAGAGCTCCCTCTCGATCTGGGCCAGCGTCGCGACATCGCGCGTGCGGATGCGGCGCTGCCTCAGGGCCTCGCGCTTCTCGCGGAGCGCTTCCATCGGCGCCCAGCTCTCCTCCAGGCGCTCCTCGGCCATGGCGGGAGCTGCGCTGCGGGCCGCGCGCTGGTTCAAGCGCTTGCGAAGCTTAAGCTGCAGGTCTTGCGCCCGCTTCAGCATCTACTTCCAGTTCTGGATGTCGACCTCCTCCGCCGGGAACCTGCCAGCGAGCCCATCTGCAATCAGCCGCTCCAGCACGGGCGCTCCCCGAGCGAGCTCATCGAGCAGGCGGCTCACCTCCTCCCGAGAGGCTCCCCGCTTCAGCGCCTCGGCATCAACGGCGGCCTTCAGCACAGGCCTCAGCTGCTCGCGGCGCTCCAGGACGTAGGTGGCCATTCTGAATTTTTCTACTGAGCGAAAAAAAAGGCTGCGGCATCGGAAGAAATCACAGCGGGCACTCTCGAGAAGGTGGCTCCACACGCAGATCTGTGACCTCAAGGCTCAACCCGCACATGCCGCTCATCAACCACAAGCTGCGCGCTCTCAGCCTAACGCGCGCGGCGCAGTGAGCCAGCTCGGCGGGGCGGTCCGCAAACGTGCCGCCGGCGTTCCAGAAGCGCGCGTGGGCCGGCAGCTTGGCTTTCAGCATCCAATCGCCGCCGCGCGAGTGCCTCACAGAGGGCAGCAGCCGCTGGCGCACAGCCTCGGGCGTGAGCTTTGCGTCGAAGACGCGCTCGGATGCGGCCGCCAGCTGCTCGACCAGAACGGTCTCGGCCCGCTCCCAGAAGAGCCTCGCGCGCTCATCGGTTGCAAAGCTCACGCTGGGCCGCTGCCCCTCGGAGAAGGCCCTGGGCTCCCATGGGATTTCCAGCGAAGCTTCGCTCTGCCAAAACAGCGGCTCCAAGCACAAGAAATTGCCACCCTTAGCATTGGAGCGCACCTCGCCCAACTTCCACATGCTAGCCTGGCTCGTCATCCTTTTCTGTCTCCGATTAAAAAAAGATTGGTCCGAGCGTGCGAAACTGCTTGAGCCGCGCCCTTGCCTGTGCGTGCTTTGTTGTGCTGGTGGTAATTGTTAAACATGCCGAGACTGCTGGAGCTGTTTTGCGGCACAAAGTCGATTGGCATAGCCTTCGAGGCGGCAGGGTGGGAGGTCGTCTCCCTGGACATCGTATCGAAATTTGAGCCCACGATCCTGTGCGACATCCGGAGCTGGGACTACGCGCTGTTTCCGCCGGGGCACTTTGACATGGTTTGGGCCAGCCCGGTCTGCACGGAGTACAGCCGAGCTCTGACGATGCGCCCTCGACGACTCGAGGAGGGCGACGCGCTGGTGCTCAGAGCCCTCGAGATCATGTAGCATTTCGACCCGCTCATGTGGGTCATAGAGAATCCGGCCACCGGGCTGCTGAAGACCCGCCCGTTCATGGAGCGCCTACCCTGGGTGGACGGTACCTACTGCAAGTACGGGACTCCGTACAGGAAGCAGACCCGACTGTGGACCAACATGCGCTGGAGACCGAGCCGAGGGCTGTGCAGGAGCGGCAGCCGGTGCGACGCGTGGGAGGACGGGAGGCATCTGAGGGGCGCTCAAGGGGGGCCTCGACTCATGGGGGGTCAGCGTGATAGGGTCAGGGGGCAGTCGCGCGAGCTGCTTTATAGCATTCCTACGGCGCTGTGCGAGGAGATTGCGAGCGCGGCCACGGCAGAGCTTGCGGATCGGCAGAGCATCCCGGACTGAAGCGAGGGGCATTTATTATATGTCATTTTTTTTTCCCTAGCAGGCATGCGCTCCGACGGCGGCCAATAAGCCGCCCCACGTGGCATACCGCCACTGCCCGAATACTGCGCCTCCGCACTTTGGGCAAGACTTGCAGCTGACGCTGCACCCATCTACCTCCCGCGTCACTCTCAGCAGGAGCGGGTTGCCCCACAGCTGCAGCGCCTCCAGAGTGCGCGCGGCATCTTCGATCAGCAGCCGCGCGGCGTGCAGGCAGCGCATCAGCGGCTCGCTGCAGGGCTTCTCAGCGCAATCCAGCACCTGCGCAGCCGCGGCCATGGTCAGCTCCAGGAAATCGCCCTTGGTGTCGGCGTTGAGGTGCCCAAGCGAGGGCTCGGGAGCCAGCCAGTCGAACGTCTGCGCCCAAAGATCGTCTCCGGGATCTCTGGTCATCACGCGGCAGCCGTCCTTCGTGAGGTAGGACTCCAAAGCGCCGTAGGGGCAAGGGTGTCCGAAGTCAAGTCCGCTGACTCGGATGCCGCCCGTGTAGGACAGGCTCTTCCTGTCTCTGCGAGGATGCAGCAGCAGCGCCGAGAACAAGCCGCTCAGATCCAGCATCTCGGAGATGCGCTCCACCGCTTCCAGAGCATCCGGAAGGGCGGCAGGCTGCTTGGCCGCCCACTCCTCCATGGCGACCAGCAGGCCCTCGGTCAATGCGTGCTGCTGCATGGCGACAGGCTATGATCGATCCGCTCAATCACTTCGGTCCATGCACGATCCGCTCAAACGCTGAACTCAATGCGGGCATCAAATTGGTTGGCGCCTGTCTCCAGTTCCAAGGCCACCCGAAAGATCCGTCTCTCAACAATGATCCGTCTCTCAACAATGAACCGTCTCTCAACAATGATCCGTCTCGGGCCAGGATATTTTTTTTTGATCCGTCTCTCCACAATGATCCGTCTCTCAACAATGAACCGTCTCTCAACAATGATCCGTCTCGGGCCAGGATATTTTTTTTGATCCGTCTCTCCACAATGATCCGTCTCTCCACAATGATCCTTCTCTCAACAATGATCCGTCTCTCCACAATGATCCGTCTCGCCACAATGATCCGTCTCTCCACAATGATCCGTCTCTCAACAATGATCCGTCTCTCCACAATGATCCGTCTCGCCACAATGATCCGTCTCGCCACAATGATCCGTCTCGGAGCTGATGGCTTAAGTCTTACTCTAAGGAGAGGCGCTCACCGGGCTGGAGGCGATAAGATCCGTCTCGGAGCTGATGGCTTAATTCTTACTCTAAGGAGAGGCGCTCGCCGGGCTGGAGGCGATAAGATCCGTCTCGGACCTGGGAAATAAAGTCTTTTAAGGAGAGGCGCTCACCGGGCTGGAGGCGATAAGATCCGTCTCGGGGATTTCTCGCTCCCAGGAGAGGCGCTCACCGGGCTGGAGGCGATAAGATCCGTCTCGGAGCAGGGGTTTTAATTGCTCTAAGGAGAGGCGCTCGCCGGGCTGGGGTCGGAAAGATCCGTCTCGGAGCAGGGGTTTTAATTGCTCTAAGGAGAGGCGCTCACCGGGCTGGAGGCGGGAAGATCCGTCTCGGAGCAGGGGTTTTAATTGCTCTAAGGAGAGGCGCTCACCGGGCTGGAGGCGGAAAGATCCGTCTCGGAGCAGGGGTTTTAATTACTCTAAGGAGAGGCGCTCACCGGGCTGGGGTCGGAAAGATCCGTCTCGGACCACTATATATTCTTACTCTAAGGAGAGGCGCTCACCGGGCTGGGGTCGGAAAGATCCGTCTAGGAGCAGGGGTTTTAATTGCTCTAAGGAGAGGCGCTCACCGGGCTGGAGGCGGAAAGATCCGTCTCGGAGCAGGGGTTTTAATTGCTCTAAGGAGAGGCGCTCACCGGGCTGGGGTCGGAAAGATCCGTCTCGGACCACTATATATTCTTACACTAAGGAGAGGCGCTCACCGGGCTGGAGGCGGAAAGATCCGT
>CAUJNA010002166.1:0-22500 GCA_963377175.1 Effrenium voratum
CACAAGCCAAGCCAGGCGACTTGTTTTCAGACTAGCACGTCCAATTTTGATGTCATTCGGTGCGCGGATGCCCACAACACCTGTCGCCAGGGCCCAGCGAGCTCACCAACGCAGCGAAGCAGCTGGGGCGCCAAGTCAAGGATGTCGAGCCGCTGCTGAGCCAGCTCAGCATCAGGACGACTGATCCCAGCGATGCAGCCGAGGGGCGCCGCCTTTGTT
Source organism: Effrenium voratum (assembly GCA_963377175.1). NCBI lineage: Eukaryota > Dinophyceae > Suessiales > Symbiodiniaceae > Effrenium > Effrenium voratum. Next base: position 220 of record CAUJNA010002166.1, read on the forward strand.
CTTGAATGCCCCAGTGGAGGCATGTGAACTCGTGCAACTTGAGGTTTGGTTGCTAACCCGTCTTTGCAAGAGCAGGTGCAGTTATCCTCCGCCAACGACCCAGCGCGGATCCATCCAGAAGGGGTCCGCCGACTCAAGTTGGAACCCGTTGTCCCTTTTGTAGGTTCAAAAGAAGCCAAAGCAAACCAACCACATGTTTACTTATGATTTGTTTTTATTTATTTTTCGGGGGGGGGGGAGGCCCCTTAAGGACATACCAACATTTCAGCTGCAGCCTGATTCGTCGCCTGAGTCGAAGCGCCAGGACCTCCCAGAGCCAGGTGCACCTCATCGCCAAGCCCAGCGCCTTGAATGTGCCGCCCTGGCACATGGTGAGCTCCCTCCTGCAGGCGTTCGGGCGGTTTCGCGCGCGCGGGCTGAGCGGCGGGTGCGCGCGGTCCGTCCAACATGCGACGGGGCACCGGGCTCACCAAGGCGGCAGCTTTGACTTCTGAAGCTGCCCGTGTTTTGGTTTGAAATCATGTTGGCAGGTTCGCAAAAGTATAAAGCCAGAATAACAGATGCGGTTTTGGTGGGTTGGGATGACTAGGAACTCAGCGCGAACAGAGGAGACCTTGAGTCTGAGATGCGACATGCTGCAAGACTCGGATAAGAGAACACGCGCGCATGGCGGTCAGAAACTGCATGGACACCTCCAAGCAAACCAGAGGTTCGATTGTGAGCTGCTGGTGCATGATTGGGCAGGGGGCATGCGGCTGGCTTCGATCCAAAGGCTCATTGAGTCTAGCCTTGGCCCACTGAGGTTGCAGGGACTGCTTCATGATGACAGCATAGATTTGGGCTTAGTCAGGAGGATGTTGCCTTCCGTGGATTTGTGTCCAGTTGGCCGGCTTCCAAGTGAGAGGAGGGCTTACTGGTTGCCACTATATCCTCAAGCAAAAGGCTACACCTTATCGTCCATGTTGGCGTGCTTACTCTCACCTAGGCCCCTCCCTCGCAGACACCTCGATCCGCCCGCAAGACCATCCTTCCCCAAGGGGCACCCGCACGAGGTGCCGCTCCGAACCGCCACCTGGTGGGCGCACCCGCAGATCAACTCCACGAAGAAGGCCTTTCAGCCAGGCCGAGCTGCATTCCGGCGGTGCCCGCTGTTGAGTTTACAAGGACACCCTAGGTCCCTAGGTACAGCGAGCCATGTTTGATTTTTTTGGTGGGGCGGGGGTCCGTATTTTATGACACAGCCATATGGAGACAGCCAAGGCCATCGCCAATCATTCGACTTGTTTTTTAAAGACATGTAGTGATGCTTCATGGCCAGTGTGAAGCCTTTGCCTTCAACTAAACGTGCCTGTGAATGTGTGTGACGCGCTTGAACATCCGGCACTCTGCTTAGCGCTTGTCCCCGTCAACTTCAACTTCAGAGGTTTCTTTGTGGGGATCGGGCGTCCTGTTTAGTGTGGACAGAGCCCCTGTTACGTAAATGCCCGCAACCCCAAAAAAAAAAGAAGCGGACAACCATACCCTTCATGTAAATGAGCGCGCCCTCGGACTCAACGGTCGCCAGGGTGCTGGCACAGCGAACTGAAGCCCCCGCTGGAGGTCCAGGTGGCTTTGAGCGGGCAATGGGCGGGCAAGACCTTCAGCTTCAGAGGCCTTGCCTCTCCGGAGCCTTGGATCCAACCAACACTTGAAGGCCAACAGCTCCGCGAAGAGCCGTCCGGTTTTGTTCAGTTGAGGCTTTTCGGCTTTTTGGTTGGTTTCGTGCAGGGCTCCAACTTCACCCGCGATTTTTGTTATGGCCAAGCCTCCAATGTTGGAGGTCCCAGGGCCAAAGAAGCTGTTGGGCAGATTCGGACACCTTGCCGGTGATTTGTTTTAATCAGAAAGCAGCCATGCACCAGATTTCCCCCCCCCCACCCAAATATCAAGCTTCTTTTTTTGCCCACCCTCAAGCCTTGATTTGCTTTTTCCCAGACCAGCACATTCTGACCCGTAACCCTCTGGAGGTGAGGACATGTGGCAGTTGCCGAGCCTCCGAGGATGCCAACCATGCCAAGATGGCGCACAGCATGGACGGCTCCAACCTGGCCGTCTTGGCTGACATGAACCAGCAGGGCATGCTCAGCGACGATGGCTCCAAGGCGCGCTCGAGGCTCAAGGCCAAAAGGCGGCCTTATCGACAAGGCGTCAAATAAAAAAGTGGGATATATATAAATACATATATATATATATATGTAGATAGTAATTGGATGCGTTGCATGTTCTGGAGAAGTTGTTGTCAAGCGCCCTTTCCCAAGATTGCCGGTATGAGATTGTACTGGGCTTGGGCAGGGCCAGTGAGATTGCCCAGTTTGACTGTGCCAACAACGGGCACTATGTAAGCCCAACATGTGCATGGGAACACCCTCGAACATCCTCGAACATTATTTGTTGATATCAGCTTGCCAAATTGTAATTAACCTCCGCACCAAGTGATTCAACGTGTCACCTTCTAGCGCGAGCACTTTGCGCCACCCTTTCCACCATATTTCACCCTTCTGCCAATGTTGAAGTGAGCGCAGTCCTGCTTCCGAACGCCTTTCACGCGATGGTTCGACTGTGACTTCGCAGCAGATGCCGCTAGGTAGGCTTCAACTGCAGAACTCAGTGCCAACACATTCTGTCACATTGTTGGATGTCTCAACGCGCATGCAAGCTTATGGCTCCCCTCAACCAAGCTGCTCCCCTGGCTCTCACAAGGAAAGGCAAGCAGAGCCAAAGTGACATGAGGCAGGGCTGAAGAGCCGTGCCAGGAAGGTTGCAGCACTTCTCAGAACGGCCGCGGCGGGCTGTTCTTCGTCCTCCAAGACAGCACGCTGCATGATGGCCTTGCAAAGCTGCTCACGGGTGACACGGACGCCCGTCTAAAGTGAGGGACGATGGGCGCTGGACTCACAAGCCATGCTCATTGTCTAGCCTACCGGATATTGTGCCAGATGTTGGGGTGACTGCAATTAGCTCCTGGAATTAGGACCACCCGCACCCTTGATTTTTTTTGGGAGCGCAATGCTTGTGGCAAACAAAACAGTCTGAACTTTGTTTGGCCAATCCACGCAGGAAGCGAGTCATGGTGGATGGAATGTCATTCCCAAGTAGGCCGATCCCAACATGCAAAGCTTGATTGCTGACACACATACACACGTACACACACGCACACACACGCACACACAGAGAGACGCACAACTCAGTGAGAGAGAGACACACACACACAGACACAAAATAGAACTTTTTGCGCCAAAAGATGTGCTCGCCGATGGCTTGGACCAGTCCCAGACCCCGAAAACAGTTTAAGCAAAGTTGCTCGCAATGTTCGCCGTCATGCATAATGCATAGGTTTGTGGACTGAGTTTCAGTTCAGGCCTGGGACCGCACATGAGCCTCTTGGTCAGAGGGAGCCAGCTGTTGTTTTTGCATTGACCTGCTTATCTTCTGCACATGGCTTGAGGCCGACTACGCCGGAGGGCCTCAGCCTAAGCTAGAACATGGCGGGAATGGAGTGATGCTGAGGGTCCTGGGATCAATTGTTGAGGCCGCCGTGGCCCTCAGTTTACCTTACTTGGCTTGCAGCTGCAGTGTTTTGGTGGTGACAGTCTTGGCATGCCAGAATCAATTGCACGGGGACATGTGCTCGCCTACAACGCTTTCCGGCATCAACAGTATGATTATGTGGGTGGCGTGAAGGATGGATGAGGCCGAACACCGCGAGTGTGCAACAGTTGCAAGATGCTGCACTTCCAAGTGCCACACAAGAGCACGAGCATGACTGAGTGCAGAGCCAGATTGAACAGAATTGTCGAGTGAGTGTATAAATATATGTACATATGCAAAAAGGACATGTGTGTCGCATGAGTGTTTGGGAGTGTGGGTTTGCGTGCGTGTTTCCGTGATACGGCATGTCCAAGTTGTTGCAGGCTACTTTGCAGGGAGCGGTTTGTTGGCACTTCTGCAAGCACCGCGCCTCAACAATACAGATGTTCAACACAACCCGAGCTTTGATATACCATTGGGAAAAGGGGGTCAGTCCCCCGTGCTTATCTTGCTGGTTCTCAGCCGGGAATGAGTTGCAATGAAGTGAATCCCGAAACGGTTCATTCCCCACACCCGGACTCGTGGTCATTCCGCACGCGCTGGCGCTCAGGTCGCCATCTCCTTCGCCATCTCCCTCGCCATCTCCCTCGCCATCTCCCTCGCCATCTCCCTCGCCGTCACCGACGGGGTGCAGCCTGGCGCTACCCAGGGAAATGCCCCAAACCAAAGTTTGAGGAGGACAGCGGACCAGCGGATGGGTGGATGGATTAGAACGGGCGGAACTTGGGAGACATGCTCACTTGCTTGCGCTTGTCTAGCCACTCGCTTCTGGGGCTTGGGCATACGGCGCACAAGAGGTCAGAGATTATGATTTCACAGGTTTATCAGGAGTCCGGCTGTCCACAGCGGATTGATAAACCACACAATGGTGGCTCGGCCGGATCGGTCCAGCTTTGCCTTTTTGGGTGCCTGCTGTCAAATCCAAGCCTTTTCTTGAAACTGCCACGGCCACACATGTACCTCAGCCAAACGGGCGCCGGACAGGTTCATAGTGCTTGCGTTGCCATGCACTGCTGAGCTGAACAATGCCAGGCATTGGCTGTTGCCCAACCGGTATAAGACAACTCAGATGGAGCGGAGATCGCGCAAAGCCGACATGAGGGAGGTTTCTATTTAGATGGAGAAGGGAGCGCACTGCATGCTGTGAGCACACGCTTCACTGGGCAATTTTTTACAACGTCACGTTCCAGAAAGGCGACAGCGCCCAGGTTCCTTTCATATTTTCGGACTGTTCGGTTGGCGGCGGGTTGCCGGCCATATGAATGGCATATGCAGGATGTAAATATGCAGTTTTACCTGCAGACGCTCGCAATAATTTACAGGGACACCGGGTTTCCCTTGCAACATGGAGGTACCCAACGACACAAACCGCACTGCCCCTGTTCAGGCTTCAAAAGCGCTTCGATCCTTGGCAAGTCCAACTCGCTGCAATGAATTTTCCATTGGGGACCCTTTGGTGGATATCGTTTTGGTGGGGATTTGTGTCCACTTTTCAGGTGGTTGCCAGCATCAACATTGAAATCGCAATATGCTGGCACATGGGGGTGTTGTCTTTTGAGTTGGTCGCCTTTGACTTAAAAGGGATTGCGCAACGTTCCCTGAGGCGTCCTGTCGGGTAAGCAACTTCCTTGGGACAAGCCTTGCGGCTCGAAGTCTTTCTACGCAAAACGTGGTGGTTCAATCTCCCAAAAAGGTGAGGGGGCTGCGTGGAATGGGGGTCATGGAGTCTGTGACCTTTCGCGGGCTCGATTTCATCCAGGGATCCTGTTATAGTTTTGGCCTGCCCTACATGTCGCTATAAATATATATATATATATATATATCTATATATCTATCTATCTATATACGCACCTTTGGACCCCAACTCTCCATTGTTTTGCCATAGGCCAAATATGTCTACATCTTTTGCCGGGCACAGTCAAGTAGGTCCTGCCTGACGGGCTATATTTGCGCACGCCTCAGGCGGCGGCGCCGGCGTGAAGTGGAACACGTGCAAAGCGTCGGGCTGCAAGTACGTGAAGAAGGCGCGGCAAAGCTTGAGGATTTCTGCTGTGCTCCATTTCTTAGGATTTCTGTTGTGCTTTTCTGGTTTAGAGGGAATCAGTCACTACTGGAAGTATGTGGTTTTCCAAGCGACTTATGCAATTGGACCTGGAGAGAGCTTGGGATGCATGCTTGACACCATGGTAGAACGGATGAAGTCCAAAAAATGTTGAAGGGCAGCCGGCTCTTGCACATCGCATATGTTGTTTAGCAGTTTGACCCTCGACTCTCAATTCTGCCCGGAAGCGACCTGGAATGGATACGTTCGTATTCACCAGGTGTCCATGAAGCGCAACCGTTTTTGGCGCTGCCATGAACTGCATCAGTTGTCATTTGTGTTTGGGCCGGATGGCCTGAGAAGCACCGTTACCTCTGCAAGGTGCCCAAAACATGCCAAAGCAGCGGAGAATTTGGAGCAAGGTGGCTTTGGGCAGCATCGGGCTATGATGTGGGTTGGTTGGCTTCTACCCGTGTTTCATGTGTTTGGCCTTGGCTGACCGTGGGGCAGTCCCAGCAAAAATGTTGCCTGGTTTTTTGCCAGCACAGGCACCAGTAGGCAGCACCCTTCCAAAGGTCAGTCTTGACCGGCTGGAACTGCGGAACAACCGAACCCATGGGGCAACAATTTGAAGGGATCTCTGATATGGCGCAGTCTCGTTTCAGCAGTTCAGCTTGGCTTGTCACATGTCCAAAACACCCACTGGCCTTGTGGATTGGCAGAGATTACTTTATTTTATCCAATGCTTGAGTGGCCCATTGGTGTCCGGTCAGTATCCACCCCAGAACCAAGCAAAAGTTGATTCTGCCCAATTCCAGCCTTGACTTGCAGTCTGCGACCTAAAAGTCGTGCCATGGAACTCGCTTCAACCCTGTCCCCCAACCTCCCGCCAGGAGAACGCGGAGGCGTGCGGCGTGCCAGGCTATGGCTGTTTCCCTGAGAAGTCTCTGAAGGCAGGATGCCCGCAGCTTGGCGAAGCAGCGCAGGTACCTTTGAGTGATTTGGATTGGCTTGCGGGGCTGGAGCCCATGGGTCTTGTGGAGACAAAAAATGGGAAACCGCCACCCTGGAAACGTGCAAACTCGCTCGGTATGTTTGAAGCGTTGAGACCTTTGGGTGAAGAGCTGAGTTGTTGATTTCTCCCAATGGAAAAGGAGTTGAAAGATCTGTGTTCCAGACACCCTATGTATCACTCACTCATGCACCACCAACAGGGGCGCAAGTCCGGCATGGACCGATGGAAAGGCTGCTGTTTCTGGAATTGTCCCCATGAGGGTTCCACTGTCAAATCAACCAGCAGCGGCGCACTTTTTCGACTGGCAAGCCAGAGGCCAAGTTGGCAGGTGGCTTCAGGATGCGTGGGTAGGTTTGGGGAGTCGAAGGCGCACCTCTCTACGCATGTCTTTGGCGTTTCCTCTGCCAAGTTTGGGACGTATTGGAACTATCCATGGGGAATTGACCGTGCAAAGCAATCCGCTCGGAAAAGTGGAAGGACCCTTTGCATGGGCAGCGGCATTCATTTCCCGCTGCCTTTTTTGGATCCACGTGTAAGCTTCAACCGGGGTTAGGGGCAAAGGCTTGGCTGGAAGCTGATAGTCGCTTGAAACGGTGGGGAGTAAGCATGACGGATGCAATTTCCGGCATGTTCGACGGAATCCTGTGTTTTCCTGGCCAGGTGCGTTCCCTAATTGGTGGTTTGGTTTGGTGGTTTGGACTTTATGGGGTATGAATTTAAAGCACCAAATGAGGGCCACCCGTGTTTCCAGGAGCAATCACATTTTTTGTTGGAGGCTGTTTCGCTGCTTGGGTGTTGCAAGTCCGTGATCCGCGTTATTTCAAGTACCGTTTGCAACAGGAGCCGTGTCCTAGAAGCAAATGACAGCCGGAACGCACCCGCCCACCTGAGCAAAGCATTCAGCTTGCCTGTTGCCCGGTGCCCAGGGAGAGCCTAGAAGAAATCCACAAGTGAGCACCAGCGGCAGCTTTTTTTGCATTGACCCAATTGGGGTCAATGCTGGAAGGGGACTGGGGCACACAGGTTGCACATGCCAAGCAGGTGATATCAAGAAGACTTGGTAGCGATTCGCGGGGGAAGTGACAGTCCTACAGCCGAACGAACACGGTTTGCGCCTGCTTTGTTGCTGAAAGTTCCCTTTGCCGCGGTGTGCGCTGGTCAGGCTGTAGAGAGGGCCGCTTGGGCGCATCTCTGGCCGGAAAACACCCTGCCGCGGGCTGGTCCCCATCGGGCTCCCCCATTTGCTTGCCGTTCTCAGGGAGCTTGAACGCCATCCACATCGGGGCACAGCATGGGGCAATCAAACATCAACTAGGTCCGCCAGTAGTGCCCTTTTACCAACTTGTTTGGGGGAGGGTTCCCTTTCTAAAACAGACTACAGAAAAAGATTCTAACATTTCTATCCTCTTTACTGGAGGACCTAGTCAAGTTGTTCAAGGTTTCTGGTAGAACGAATGTCACTGGGACAGGTGCCAGGCGCGCCACAACTTTGGCTCGAGCACATTTTCGCCCAAAGCTCTCTGGCTTTGCCCGAAAGATGTTTGAGTAGATATGACGACTTGCAAAGGTTGACAGACGGTTTACTCTTAGTCGCTAAGATGCGTGGAACAGGTTCAGGTTTTGTTTGAGGCGGCAGCTTCATTCCAAGTGCAAGTGACTGCTAAGAGCTCTTTCTCAGACGTTGGATGGTCCAGCAAATTCCAGGTGCTGTCCAAATGGGGTCCCCTGGGGAGCGAGGCAGGCAGCTTCGAATACTTTAACCAGAATCTGCAATCCGCAGATAAGGATGGCGACCGCAGCGGGCGAGCATGAACTATCTCCCGGAATGCATGCTGTGCCATATCATGGCTGCCACTTTAGGAATACTATTTTCATTCGCATGTGGGCCTAGATGGCCAAAAACCAACCATCCGCCTGGCAAGCTGGATCGCAAGTTCTTGCAGGCAGAATCTTGGTTGCCCTGGCGAACCTTTAAGTTTCCTCATGGAGCGGCGTGGCGAACAGGGGCGGACCGCAAAGAGGCAGGATTCTCTGGTGGCCCTGGGGGCTGAAGCTGGGCACCCAAAACCTAAGCGGCTCGGGATCCAAAGTTTGACGCTGAAGCCAGCAGGCAAGAACTGCTTTACCACGGAACTTGATCATAACTCCCAAGTGACTTATGACTTGGCATTACCTTGACGCGCGAAGGCGTTGCATGTTTGGCCGCTGCGGGCAACAGGATGCTGGAGCACGAGCCAACCGGGGCACGACAAGTACTTGCTCATTTCACAGCTTCCAAGAAGATTTCGGTGGGCTCTCCATGCTTTTTTCAGGTTTGCACCTCAATCTACGTGAGCCTGAAATTTGCTCGTTAAGTGTCCGTGCCAGTCGTGCACCATGGGCTCCTAGATTGCACTGCCGTGACACAGAGGGCGGAGAAGAAAAACAGCGCGACTTTGTCCACGAAGGTGGCAAATGACATGATATTTTCCTTGTGACTAAAAAACGGAGCGAAATGGATATCAGGATGTTGCATGAAAAACAGCCTGCCTGGTTTGGGAAACCGAAAGAACAAGAACATTAGCGGAGGATATATTGCCTCCAAAAGTGCGGGACACTCCAGTGTGTGTTTTCCTTTGGTTTCTCGAAGGAGGCAACAAGAAGACACAGGTGTGGACCCAATCAACCCAGCCGTTGCCACGTTGGTTCATCAGCTTGATGTGCCATTCTTCCAGCAGCAGGATTGCTGAACTAATCGCCGCGCCATGTTTTTTTGGAAATAGCGCCAGTCAAAGCCACAAAGGAGAGTCTATATAGTCAAAGTGTAAGACTAAGACCGCCTTTCAGGCAAAGCAATCCCTGCGCACCAGTCCTAACCCATGGAGTCTCATGTCAGCGCCGCTTGGCGCAATTTCGCTGGAAACGGCAGGCTGTGACGGACATCTTGGCCTAGTGGTCGGTTCCTGACAAGGGCACGTTTCTAATTGCTTGGCGCCCACTGGATTCTGATTCTGTGTTGGCTGTTGGCTTGCCTTGGCGCGCACACGCTAGTTGTGTTGAAATCGCGGCGTTTTATTTGCACAGCGGATGCGGGTAAAGTGAGGTTTGCAGCTGTTGTAGGCTTTTTTTTTGGGACAAGCGTGGATGGTGGCCTCAGACTGCACAGAAGGCTTGTGTGGGGTTGGAACGAATGCTGATTTAAGATGTGTTTGTTCTCGCTTGGCCCAGGGAGTCTTCTGACGGATGGGTGCGCGTGGCTGATAGCAACTTGGATCACGGGGCAAGAGCCTTCGGCATCAGTAACATGTCCTGTCCCCTAAAGTGCATGCTGGCAGCCAAAAGTCAGTCTCGGCAGTGCCTCAGGCCCAGTGATGTTTGAAACATTTGATTCGATTCGCCATTTGAACAGCTTGGAAGTCGAGGGACGCTGGGAATTCGAAGATGGTCTGTTCCAGTCCATCCCAAACCTCTGCTGACTGAGCTATCCGCTTTGTCTTATTTGGGGGTTCCACCATGTTCCCTTTGGCCAGTTTAGAGCACATGCCGCGCTCAGGCTCCCCAACTCGAAACGAGAAGGATGAGCACAATAGCCTGCCCAAGGGAGGAATAGACACTTTTACGGCAATTCCATTTTCACTGGAATTGACATCACAGAGGTGTGTATGGACATTGGCTGGCATGGTGCGAACATTGACCGCGAAAGCTTGACCCGCCACCGCATCAAGAAAGAATTCGTGTTTTGGCTGGTTTTCGGCAGTTGTGTCGAAACCTCAGGTTGCCCTTGGTTGGTGGCTTGGATTGGTGGCTTGGGGATGTGAGCCCCGGCACTTGTACCCCTACCGTCCCTGCTTCTGCCAAGGCACCGCCCTAGAGCAGTGCGACCGAGCGCATGTGCAAGTGGAGGGCCGCTTTGTGTCAGTACTGCGGGCCCGTGATGGCCTACACTGCATAGACTCCGTTTGCTACCACACTGGCGGTCCACTGACCATTGGGGACATCGAGGAGACGGCGGTAGGGCGAAAAGAATCACCCCGAACGGCCTCGGGGGATGTTTCAGTTTGAGTTGGGACATTCGCAGCTCGTGGTAGGGGCAAACCGGCCACCCGCGGCAAGTCGTGAACATTCATTTCTACTTGTTGCCACTTGTTGGATACACATATTCATACGCATTCGCATACGTGCATTCACCGGCCAATGCAACCCAAGCATCAGCCAAGCCCATACATGACGCTTGCTTCTGGGCGACGGGCAGGACATTAACGGGGACCTTTGCGTGCGCTGCCCCTGGCACGACTACAGCGTCCGGCTGTCGGATGGGGCCAAGCCGTACCAAGCAATGAAGCTGGATCCCAAGACGAAGAAGCTGAGTCCTGACGGCTGGAAGCACCTCAGCTTCCTGTTGGCCAGCAGCCCAGACTAGGCCTTTGGCATTCTCACTCCCTCAGTTCCTGGACTTTAAACTTTTTGGAAGACCATTTTAGTGGTAAACAAAAAGCTTGGGCGCTTCGTTGCCCTTGCTTGGCATGGATCTCTTGGATTATCACCAGCACCCATTTGAATGCGTCTTGGAATTTCATGAAGAATCCTTACTACATATCTTGGCATCAATTCCCAAGTTAATCTGCAGTGCGAGACTGGCTGACCACTTCTGTGGGAGGTTTGGAGGACAAGCCGGCGATTGACAAGAGTCAGTGGGAAACTCAAGGGCCGAAAAACCGAATCATGTCCAGCCCGCGAGCACGTTGAGTACCATATCATCGGCTTCTGCAACACCTGGGGTGGCAACCCAGCCAACGGAATTGCTTTTTGAGCCGCGATGCGGCCGCTTCTTGTCTCAGGGTGACAGGCCACTTGCGGCAAGCGATTGTGGACAAATAGTTGGGACTATTTACAATTCCAGAAAGTCGCTCCAATCCTGGAGGGCACTGGAACCATAGGTCCGGTCACCTGCCCGTCGCCCGAGGGCGCCCTTGATTTTCTGTTTAGATATGAGGTCTGGGCCCCGAGTCGTTTTTGTTCCTACCATGGATCTACTGCAGGTTTGGCAGGCCGGGTGGCGGAGAGGAACACGAAAAGCCCTTCCGCCACGGAGTCTTTAGCACGCTTCAGCCAGCACTCGCGCTAAGGTACACGAAGAGCACCCAGCGGACCCACGAAGTCCTCCTCCGGGATGGGGCCATCTTCGTGCGCCTCAGCACGGGGGGGAAGTTCGAGAGCGACCAGTTCGCCTACAACGCAAGCGCCGCCAAGAACGTGAGCAGCGGTCCTGGCCTGAGACAGTGAGACAGGGCTTGCTAGGTCTGCGCTGGTTTCGGTCTGGGGAAATCTGCCAATTGTAGGGCGTATATCGATCCAGGAGCAAACTTGGGGGAATCATGTGGGCCTGCAAACGCAGGCAGCAAGTAGCGAAAGTGGCTCGATCCAATAGCAAATTGGTTTGGACCCTCGTGTCATGCATAAGTTCTAGAGCCTCAGGCACCAGACACATCGCCTCGTTTCAAACGTGCGCATGCCTCCTCTGAACTTGCATCGCTTCATTATTGCCTCCGTGACCAGGAATTACTTTGAATTGAAGTTCTGCTGGCTTCAGATTCATACCCAAGTATATTTGTGTCTTACGCATGTATGTGTGCATGTGTCGCAGGTGCATATTTGCATAGAAATTGCACCGAACGATCCGTGAGACCTCTGCCACGCAAATGAACTTTGCATGGCTTCTACTCCCAAGGAGGTTTCTTGCCTAGGCTGGCAGGTAGGATCATCTCCAACCCACAAGTCGTTGGCTTCCGCGTTCGCTGGAACTTGATTCAAGCCGATCGTGGATGTCATGCACTGGGCATGCTGGCCTACGGGCCTTTTTCAACATGTTGCTATATGTCCCGAGGCGACAACAGCTTTAGACCTGATGGCAAGGGCCCTGGTGGGTACAAGCGCTCTGGCGAGGCCGGCTCCAGCTGGGGCGAATTTGGGCACGTCCCTGTCCTTATGCTAATCTTGCTCTTTTTGAGTTGTCTCTTAGGGACTTCAATTGTTTGTGGGTTGGGGTAGGGGGCAAACCTGTTTGCCTTGGGGCTGTCTAGGGATGACCATCAACCCTAGAGGCGATTAAGACTACCACCTAGCGTTCTGGATACCAGGGTTAATCGCAGGGAACAAGGCGATGTTCCCTGAAGACTTGGCAGGGGCTTTGAGGTAGGCAATCGCCTGCAACTGTCGCCGGGATTGTACCAAGTATGAGGCAAAGTTTGACCCCGCCGTATCAAGTGAACACACATGCACACACTTCTTGGGTTGCACCTTCAGTCGCCCTCGTTGGGAAGCGCGACCGGTGTTGGACATCAAGAGGTTTGGTGGCAATGCAAGTTCGCTGCCGATTTGGAAGATTAAGGTTCCACCGTCCGCTCATAGTGGCAAACGACTTTTCACAAGCGCATTGCAAATTCCGAAAGGACTTTTCTAGCATAGAACTGGGGTCCGATGCTTTTTTGGCACGTAACTACATGGCATGGTTGGGTTGTTTTCTGCGCCTGGGACGCTCGTTTGGGGTGTGCCTGATTGTTCTCGTTGGCAGGTGCTTGCTGAGCACGCCAAAGCGTCAGGGCCTTGGCAGATGTGAGTTGTCGATAGTTTTCGTCGCTGCAACTTGTTGTGAGCTTTCATCGACTTTGGGCTTGTTGGAGGGGTTGCGTTTTGTTTTGTGTTGCTTGTCGCTTGTCGTGTTTGCGTTTCCTTTTTTAGCTCCTGGGTTGCATTGGTTGGTTGGTGTATTGACTGCTTGGTTGCTTGATTGGTTCGATTCGATCGATCTAGGTGGATGGGTTGTGGTCTCTTTTGGCCGTAGATATTGCCAGATTGCCGGCAGGTCCAGCCTGGCGCCACCGGACCATTTGCCTCCGAGATCTTCCATGCCGCCAGCCAAGCCGCCGGCCGAGAAGGTGTACCGCATGGATCAAGACTGGCGGGCCTTCCGCTTTCTGAGCACCTCGCCTCGCGATCTATTTCTTGGGCTCGCGGGGATTGAGGCTACACTGGAGTATATAGCTTTGCTGTTCTTGGTAAGTTTGTTTGGTTCTGTTCATGTTTAGTAGGAGGCTGCAAAAAACAAAGTTGGTTGCTACCATACCAAGGGATGTGAAGGTAAAGTCATGGGAGGATTATGGGAAACGGCTAGGGTGAAGGCACTGCCTTTTTATTGACCAGGGAATTGAAGCAGCCGGCAAGCTTGACGTTTGGCATTTTGGCTGTTTGTTTGGCATCCCAAAGTTGTATGCCGCGGGTTTTCGCAGTGGGCTATTTTTGCGCATTGATGCACACAGCATTGCTTACTTTGCCTAAAGAGGCTGCAATGGACATTTGTATTTGCAAAAATGTGTTTCCAGACCTACTTGGACCATTCTCCCTTGGAAACGAAGAGAGGCCAAGGAGTTTGAGAGGAAAGCCCATTTCAGATCCCATGGTCCCTGGTTAGAATCAAAGACCTACCTCTGTTTCGTGAGGCTTGTGTGCCTTCTGACAAAGCCGCAGGGTACCGCAGGTTGCTGTTTGTGGCCAGGGGACACGCTTTTTCTGGATGCATACGACTTGAGGCAAGAAGCAGCTGACGAGCAACATGTGGCGATTCCGCTTTGCCTTGACTGATTGCCTGGGGTGGCCTGATGTGGAAAGACATGCCGCTTGTCATGGGTGCTTTTCGAGATTCCCCTTTCTCCATTTGAAGGACCCGACGTGGTTCCCAAGGCATGGCGCGGAACTGCAAGGCGCAGCACACAAATGTGCCACACAGGCGTGCATCAACGCAAAGTACTCAAACGCAAACTGTCTACAATTTGGCACAAGACAAGGCACCGGCCATGGTGCAAGCACAAGGCAATACTCAACAGCAACATGCGGCAGCATGCCGTGGAATGCCACAGGCCACAAGGAGCACAGTGACACAAGTCCCGTATGCAGGCACCGAAGCAATACAAGCACGATCCGACCCATGCCTAGCGATGCCACAAGCTAACAAGAGATGTTCATGCTTCGACACCAGAATCAAACGCGATCATACAGCCCGAAAGGCAAACAGCTGCAAGGCCTGAAGGTGAGTATCAACACCGGAACAAGCACGGCACTCAAGTTGAAAGTGACTGCATTGTGGTCGGCCGGGGTCGGGGTCGTGGTGGTCGGCCGGGGTCGGGGCTTACCATGTCCAGCTCCCCAAACACACTGCTTTCAGGTCCGCTTGCGCTTTGCAGGGGAGACGCTGGAGCGCGAAACTTGGAGCAAGGGATCCGACGGGTGTCCTTTCTGCGGTTGTGTTGGGGGAAGCCACAGGAAAAGCAGCCGTGGGGATACTCCGGTTTGTGCACAACTCATTCCCTCAGGAAAAAAAACATGAGAGCACGTGTCCGCATCTCGTGTTGTTCGTTCCTCTTTGTTTTTACGAGGGCCAAAAATATCGATATTGGTTTTAATTTGACAGGTTTGCTTTGCATCTCGGTGAGATTCGCAGCTAGGCTCTACACTTTTGACTTGAGGCATCTTGACATGAGGTGCCTCGGATGTTCCGAGGAGTACACGCCGGTGTCCCCCCTCGGCCAAGCCAACTTCTTCGACCTCGCCATCAAGGTCTACCCTGACGGAGCTCTCACGCCCAGGCTGCTGCAGATCCTCCGGCAGAAAACTGCGCACGCGGGGTTTTGGGGTGAAGTTGTGAGGCCTCTGCTTGGAAGTTTGGTGCTAAGGTGCCTCAGGAATCCAAGGCACCCTTTTTTGTTATGGTTCCAACGGCTCAAATTGTGTGCTTCTTGGATTGCATGCCAATTCGCAATTGCTTTGTTGTTTCGCAATCTTGGCCATCACTACAGACTTCTCTGGCACTGACTTACATCTACAGCCTCAGAACACACACACACATGCATAATGGCAGTTCCTTGGTGGCGACTGGGAACCCTGGGAATTGTCCGAACATTTGGCCATGGCAACTGGCATTGTGCGCCTCCATTGTGCAAAGAGTGTGTCACCACTTGAGTTGTGAGGCAAGTTCCTCCATCCTTTGGGTTTTTTGGATTAGAGCTTGGGCAGGTGCAAGTGGCTCATAAGAGTCGCGTGCTGCTTCGGTTGGGAGTTTATATTTGCATGATGCTCGTGGGGTGAGCAAGCTGAGGATGAAGCCGGGCCAGCATGTGGAGATGTGCGGCCCGCACGGCGAAACCAAGACGCACATATGCAAGCATGTGCCCATCTTGCCTTCAGCAAAAAAAACACATGACACACACACACACAAAATATACGATCAAAGGAAGTTTCGTGGAACTTGAACTAGTTGAGCTTCGATGACTGTGACATATGCCATGGGTGCAATCCAAAAGCATGAGGCGAATGAGGGAAGGAGGTTGACCTTGAAAAGCCTTGTGTTTTGCTTCGTTTCAGTTTCCGCAACCGTTGTGGACTAATTGAGCAATAGAAGGAAGCAGAAAGCAAGGCGCTTCACGGCCATCCAAAAAGCTGGTGAACCTTCTGCAGACTTTCGTGGGCGCCAAATATCGGCGATGTTGTGAGTTTCAGTTTGCCTTACATCTGAGCGCCCCTTAAACAGTGGGTAACAAATATCCGCATTCAAGAAAAGAACAATCAGACTAGAAACGATCCGCAATCGTGAGGGGTACCAGCGCCATGGCTCAGGACTTGACAATTTCATGGGCGTCGAAAACGGCAACGAGGGCTGGTCAGCCGATCCCCTTCGACGGCGGCTCGGCTTACGTCTGCGAAGCTGTGGCTCACTGCGATGTGTCAAGCGGGGGGGCTTGCCGCACTTTCAGGAGCTTTGCTTCTTCGTATCGCAAAAAAAAGAAGTAAAGTGTGTGTTTATGTGTGTTTCCATTGTTTTTGTGGCAAACCTAGTCCTCCATCGCGCGGTTCGGGAGGGGGGGGGATTTTCGTGACGGTCACACGACCGGGTTGTTCCTTACAACTAGCCCCGCGGAAAGCAGTAGGGCAATTTTGCAATGTTGTGGATTGCAGACCTGTACAGCTGTGCAAGTGAAATGCACCAGTCAAATCTTGTGCATGTATGTGTTTGCATAGCCTGGATTGTGTCGCTTGACATCCCAAGCCCCAGTGATGCCTGCGTTCGAATCGCGGTTCATAGCAGGTAGCACTCCATCGAGGCCTGGCCTTGGTGGTGGGAGGCAGCGCTGTCACTGTGGCGCTGCAACTCTTGCAGGATTGGCTGGTCAAAGGCCCGGACCCCAGTGTCCGGGCCGGGCAGAAGAGGGAGCCCCCTGCTACTTTGAGTGGGACGGGCTATTGCGTGGCGAGAGTATAGGCGGAGAACTCTCAATTTGTATCATCACCGTTCTTGCTCGTGAGTTGTCCTTGTTTCAACTTGAGGGAGGGGTTCAATCAATATAGGATCAGGCCGCGAAATCTAAGGGAAGGCATTCCGCCAAACATGTTGAGAACTGTTCATGCAGGTGGTTGACCCACCCAAGAAAAGAAGTAGCCACCCATGTCAGCCTGCGAGGGTGCATCAAGTTGCAACTGAATAGGTCAGTCAGCTCGTGCAGCTCAGCGGTCCTTTTCATTACTAGCGAGCAGTTTGGCACAATCGCACTCATGTGGATATGTTGGACGCATGGTGTGCAAGATCCTCAGCCTAATAAAAACACACCCTCTCTGCATCATCATCAGCATTACTGCGCCAGAATTCTCAACGGCACGTTTTTTGGTCATGGGTCTACATTTGGCGCTAGGTGATGCATGCAGAAGCCTGGGCATCGACATAGTGTATGCCTGCCGCTTCCAAGAAGAGCCACATGGCTTGCCACGTGGGGAGGACTGCGGGTGGAAGATTTCGCCTCAGGTCCACCCAGCCAGTAGCTGCATGTTTGACTTCTGTATTTCCGAAAATATGGCACAAATTGGTTGCATGCCAATATCCCACGGTTTGTTTCTGAGATTTTGCTCAATGCTTCCATATGTATCCAGGGACAGTTTGATATATATATATATAGATGTATACATAACATTTATCTTTGTCTATACTCAACCAACTCGAGCAGTGATGTGGTGATGTATCAGACAGAGTAGCGCCCTCGCATTTTGGAGCCAAGGCTGGCGTTCCGTGCCGAGCTTGAGGAACTGACGCGGAGGCAAGGGCTTGACGCTGGGCACGTCTGAAGGGGCCCATGGATGGCTAAGCCAAGCACCTCTGGGGACTAGGGTTCAAGCGGCGCAACAGGAATGGACTCAATTTCTGTGATGTCTTCCAAGCGGATCGAGTGATTTTCTCACCGCTCAGTCCGTTTTGCTGACATGGTTTGCCAATTATAATGCATGAAGGTTGCCTCTTGATTTGGTTGATACCCAACGACTCAAGCTGCATTTGCATCGTCAGTGCTTACAGGCGAAGGGAGCCCACCACATATATTTTTGCGACCTTACAACCATCCAATGTGTTTGGTTGCAATCATCCCCAGACTGGAAACGAATCAAGCATGTTTTTGCTACAAGTTCGGCCATAGACGGTGTAAACATATTGTGTAGCACAATGGCTGGTGTCGGGCAGTGTCCTATCAAACCTCCTGTGCAACATGAAACACACGCGCACACACACAGAGGTAGGCACACACACATGAGTATGTCACGATACTTTCATGGTTGTATGTTCGGCCTGTGGGCATGCATGCATATAGAAGGCATGACATTCTGTATGCGTGCCAGCATGCATACGTGACGTGACTGTTAGCGTTTGTTCCTGCGCCTGCCCCTCTGTTTGAATCTTTGTTTGTCTCTCTGTTTGTCTCTCTGGCTGCGTATCTATGTTTGTAATTATGTGTGTGTGTGCATGTGTATGCGTGTTGGTGCTTGTAACTATGCGTGTGTGTGCCCGGAACTGGTGATGTTAGCTATTTCGCAGCCTGGTGACAACTTGAGCCTTGGTGGTCGTTTCACGACTGCTTGCAGAAGTGGTGCTGCAATGTGCTGCGCTCCAACGAAGTGATTTGTCTGAGTTGCGGTATGCATGAAGGGGTGTGTGTGTGTGTGCGTGGCGTGTGCGTGGATGTCCTGCACTTGTGCTGTGCGTGAATTATGCGTATAAACATATATGTATACATGTGTGTGAGTGTGTTGCGCGTGTGTGCGTGTGTGTTGTGCGTTGTGTGTGTGTGTGCATTCTTATCTCGGTCCACGTCTGAACACGTGGCCTTTGTTTGCGAGTGGCTGTGTGTGTGTGCAAGCACGCGTGCTTGCTTGCGAGCCTGTGTCAGTACAAGCGCGTGCGCGTGCGCTGGTGTGCACGCTTTTCTTTGTGTGTGTGCGCGCCTGGTTGCTCGCATAGATTATGTCCTGTATACAGTGAGCATGGGCTGCATTGTCTTCCCTTTCGTAGCAGTCTTTGCGAATGCGCGCCTGGGTTTAGCCACAAACTGCCAGGTGCCCCAATATCCGCCTCTTGCTGTCTGCAGCTTGGCCTTGAAAGAAACGCCGCCTGGACCAAGCAACGGACCCAACGGCAAGGACAAGCAAAGGACAAGGGGAGTACATGAACTAGATGAGCCTTTTGGCTTTGCACATGAATGATTCGCATTATCAGGCTATATGACTCTGGCGTACTTGATGTTGTGTTGTTTGCCGCAGCTGCGTTGGCCTCCATGTAATCTTGGCGTCACCTCCATTAGCTGGCCAATCGGTGTGTTTGGAACGATTTGAATTTGTCCAAGGCATGGTGTTTCCCCCCCGGCAGGCACCAATTAAACATGTCCAAATTCTAAACGCGTTGTTCATCTTGAATCTTTCGGGAAGCGCGCAGCGGGTAAAAGCTTCAGTGTTTGAACAGGTGCGTGGGGTTTCTTGACTCAAAGATGGCCCTGGGATCAAGGATGAACACACCGCGTTGTTCATCTTTAATCAGTAGGGAAGTGCATAGTGGGTAAAGTAGTGGTAACAGCCTCAGTGTTTGAACACGTGTGGGGTCTCCCTGCATCAAAGACGGCCCCGGGATTAAGACGGCCTGCGAGTTGGGAGGTGTCCACAACGCAACGCTTGCGTCATGGTCAAGATAGGCGCGTGACCGCCCGAGCGAATCAGAATCTTGGCAAGGCCAAGCTGAGAACACGCAGCGTCCTCCTAGTTTGCCAGACCTGGCCTTTCGTTCCTGCCTCAAGCAACCCGCATGCGTTGTGGCCAATGCGGTCCAGCCTGCGTTGGGCGCCGTTTGGTGCATTTGCAGTTTGGCACATGAGCAGTGACTGATTGCTCAAAAATCGAAATCACGTCCTGCCACATGTCCGACAGAACTCCGTGTGCGGACCAGCATAGGTGTCCCGAACAGGCTTCACTGAAAAACGCCAACAATGAGACACGACCCCAGCCCTTGCCATGGTCCTTGTCACTAGTTTTTGCACAGCGAATTGTCTGAGGTGAGTCAAGCGCCGGCTGACTGGCCTGGAGTGGGGCGGCTGGATGCGGCAGCGCTGCAGTGGCTGCACAAGAAAGCGCTCCCCATCGCACCTCGTTTTTGCTTTTACTTGGCACGTTGCCAAATGCGGCGCAGTAATCCAAATATACATAGTTCATTCGGACCTTTGTTGGGGGCTGTGCACGAGCTCCGAAAGAAGATGAGCACTACCAATTCCGACGCATGGAAGGCCTCCGCATGCCTACATTTGGGTGGGATGCTTAAGGTGAAAGCGCCTGGTTCCTTTAGAAGCGGGTCCCCTCTCCTTGTTGCTTCTGGGGGCTGCAGCGCCTCTTTTGGCCAGGGGGAGTGGCGATGGCGCGCCCCTTCGTCAATTGGGCTGCCAAGTCAGGTTGATGGGTATCACGGGTGCCTCCATGGGGAAGGCATTGAGCATGGAATCATTGAAACTGTCCAACCTCAGTACAAGAGCCACAGTTTTCACGAACGCTAGCCTTGTTAGAGGGAGTTCTCCAAGCTTTCGCTTTTCTTCGGGGCTGAGCTTCCAATGCCTGATTTAAGGGTGGGGGCCAAAATCCTTGAATCACCAGTCACAAGATCTGTACTTGCTTCTTGCTTCTTGCTCAAGGCCTGTGTTTTGCATGGCTTCTCCCAGCGACTCAGGTGAAAACAAAACAGCCAGCAATTCTTTCGCTGCTTGGCCGTTCACCTGCACAACAGGAATAGACCTGGTCATTCCAGGCCCTCTGTGTGGAGGCATTCGCCGCTCAGATCGCCAACTCAAATTATTAACATTTGCCGGACAATGTTATTTCTTTTATGTGCGCCCATGCCTTAGGAACAAAATGCCTGAAGACCTTTCGTCTCGGGAGGCAGCGAACGGACCCAACCGGGCAGCAGTGAGCTCCTGAGGTATGCGGCCCGCCCGCCTTCAATGAGGCGATGAAAGAGAGCTTGGCGAGCCTGGACTTTCACAAGGTCATTTGTTTGTGAGCGGCCTAGGCGGAGGGTTGCCTGACGGCTTCACGCGGGGCAAATAAAAGGAGCGCTATTCAGAAAAAAATCAGGCGCTTGCTGCCCGTCAAAGTTGCTGACACGTATGCTGCTGGCAGTCCCTTGTGTGATTGTTGTTCCAGCTTGGAGGCGACCGCCATAGTGAGACATTTCAAGGCATGAGTTTCGCGCAAGAATTGGAATTGTCTGACACGACCTAGGTTGCCTGGTCGTTTTGTTGAGCTTTCAGGTACTGTATGGGTTCTGGAGGCATGGAGGTTTTATACCGCTTGTGTAAGGGGCACACGCTGCCTTGCAAGCTTATTTGTAGAAAATGTTGTCAAAACTTCTGAATTGCTGGAACTAAGTCCTCGTGTTTTTGACGGTTTCCACTTCGCGCGTGCGACCCTCTTCGGGCGCTCAAACGACAAAGTCTCACTTGCTTGCGCTTTCAGAGCAGAGCGCGCAACCTTCAAATCGGCGAACCATCTGCCTTTCGGCGGGGCGACCAGAAAACTTGTGGTTTTCCGCATGTGTTCACTTTCGTTGGCTGGAGATAGCTTAGAGAGGCAGACAGACACAGGGAAACAAAGAAAGAAAGAAACAAAGAAGGAAAGAGAAAGGACGGCAGGAAAGGAAAGGAACGAAAAGGAAAGGAAGAAAAAAAGAAAGAGAAAGGCGGGCTGGAAGAGCGAGAGAGAGAGAGAGAAGCAAAAGAGAAGCAGACAGAGATGGAGAGAAGGGGAGAAGAAGCGTGCTCCAAAATATTATTCTTATGTTTTCAAGCTTCCCCCCCCCTCGCTCTGCCGGCTTTGCTTGTATTCGTGGCACACGCGCCCCCATACCTCGAAAACATACAGATTGAAAATACGCCTTGGTAACTTTGTTTTCTTGGGTTGGTGGTGGCCGCGCGGGCAAGACAGTTTTAATATGCCTCATCCGTGTCGCCGCACATTTCCGCTGGCGCTTCGAGCTCGCTGCCAGCTTGTAGGTGACCCTCAGACACGGCTCAAGCTACACTGCCTTGGCCGCGCGGATGGCGGCCATTTTCGATGCGATCAGGCAGGGGGTAGCTGCATGATTTCTTGCGGCGCAAAATGTCCACTCAGTCGGCTGCAGGGTGGCGAAGTTGTTGCTGCGGGATGTCAACTTTTGGTTGGCACTCCCTGGCTGCGCCCAGTCATGGGAATTTTCGGATGCCTCCCAGGAGGGCAGAGCAGA
>CAUJNA010002166.1:35000-41403 GCA_963377175.1 Effrenium voratum
AAGCTCTGCACTGGACAGAGAGACAGCTGGTTTATTGCGGGTACAGGGACAATAAAGGAACGATAACCTACACAGTACAATGGCGTCTTCAGCGAGCCCAAGTACTGCAACTTTTGGGAACAGCAGCTCAGAGGGATCCAATGGATTGATGGCTCTTCCTGCGGTGATGGATATGATCGCAGATTCACAGGATGAACCTGGGAGCGGAGGATCCGCGCTATTCAGCGACATATCCACTCCCACAAGATCATGGACGCAGATCGATGTTCATCAGGAGTCGAAGCAAAGAGAATCCCCGCCGAGAAGATCATCATCTTCGCCTGCGACACCACGGACGTCGCAGAAGGGCGTGAGATCGACATCGAAGGGTGGTAGGTCAAAATCACCCACCAGTGCAGATTTTCGCGCCGTGATCAAAGAGAAGAATAAGATGGAGGTGGAGATCGGGGAATATCAGAAGACACTTGATGAAATGTCGGCAGCAATGGCGAATCTTAGCCAAGAAGATTATGGAAGCACCATCCGGATCCAGGAGCTGGAAAGACGATGCGAGATTGCCAACAAGCAGTCGGGACATCTAGTGAGTCACCACCAACACCACATGGCTGAGGCATGGCGCAAGTTTGAGGAAGAAGCCCAACAGATGCGCAAGGTGGAAATGAACGCATTTCAGTACGGGGAGAAGAAAGACATGGAGTCGAATAATATAATGCAACAGATGAGGCAAGCTGAAGGAACTATCATGGAGCAGAAGCGGGAGATTGCATTGATGAAATCCTACATGGCAAGCGAGAAGTCGGCCGCGCAGGAATCAGCTATACGTGCAAATCAGATACACCGTGAGGCTTCACAACAGATATCAGTTTATCAGCAACAGATCAGAGGCATAGAATCTTCTACATCTATCGAGAAGTTCAACGAGGCGGAGATGGTCCAAAGTCTGAAATCACAGTTGGAGCATGCACTCGTCAAGCGCCCCGAGACGTACTCTTTGGAGGACTCCAGGGAACAGCTGATGGCGAGGCTGAATGACGTTACAGTATTTGCGGAACAGGAATCGAAGAGAGCAGATTGCTTGCTTCGCGAGAAGGAAGAGATCGTCAAACAGTATGAATCCGACGTGTCGATGAAGGACCAGATGATTGCTGTCGAGGGTGGTCATCGTCAAGATGCGATCTTGGAGTTAGCCCAGGTCAAAGAAGAAAAACAAGAGGAACGGTGCACGATGGACGAGAAGTCGAAGGAGGCTGAGTACTGGAGATTGACAGCTAAGGGAATGTACGATGAGTACCTCGAGGAGATGCATGAGCTTCAGAGACAACTGAAAGAAAGAGAGGCGACGCTCAAGCAAGAAGAGAGTTTTGTACGCCAACTCGATGCTGACAACGATGAACTACGTGCACACAAGAAGCTGGAGACACAGGAAGCCTCCAGCAGCAAAGATGGACATCGTGAACGAGCAGTAGTGAAACGCGCTGAGGGAGGAACCCAGGCTAATTCAAATAGGATAGACAAGAAGGTGGCTGGGTCAGTCCCGTCATCGTCTTCGAATCAAATCCCTAATTCGTCGCTGATGCCAGGTTCGATTCTCTTTCCGTCTTTCGGTGATCCAATGATCGATGTACACCTATCCCAGATGCAAGGGGTTGTTGGGCATGTCCCACAATCCACTACTACGACTGGTGGTGGTGATGGAGGGGGAAACAACGGTACTACGCCCCCATTGGATTACGGTGGATTCTCGCCTAATGGAAATAGGCAGGGAGCAAATCGACGTCAGTTGAGCCTCACAGGCGGCGGAGGAGGACCTCCGGATGACCCACCCGACGATGAGGACGGGGACGACGACGACGAAGAGGACGAAGAAGACGAGGAAGAAGATGACAACCGGACACGGAGGAGACGAAGAAGATCGAGAGATGATCGGGAGATCAAGAACGATAGACCGAGGATCTCGAGGAAAGAGGCTGAGAGGGTATCCATTCCGGCTTGGCCAAAGATCCACCAACTTGATAACTGGAAGATGCAACTGCTGATGAATGTTCTGAGCGCATGTGCAGATCCAGATACCGACACATGGACGAAATGGTTGGAGCAGGCTCTTGGGTTGAACCCAGACCTGAATATGCTTAGCGATTCAGGTGGCGACAGATTTGCTACGATAGATATTAAGATGGCCATGGGCATGCAGAACATGTTAAAACAAGCACCTGACGAAGCCAAAGACGTGTACCTCGACGCTACGCGACATTCGGAACTACGACATCAACAAGGGGTGATCGTGAAGGGACGAGAGTTGGTGGCATTGGTTATGCAATCATTCAGAACTTCCGATAGAACGGATCTTGTCTACCACATCGAGCACTTATTCAACCTTGACTTCCCTGGCGACAAGAACTTGGTCATGTTCAGGAACAAATGGTATGATTTGCTGCTGAAGATGAGGAGCGAGGACAGACCCAGTAAATTGGCTCTCAGAGATATCCTTTACAGGAAGATCAAGGGGAGCAAGAAGATGGAATTCGGCCTCAATGCCTACCATAGACTGCCGGACAAGCATCCTCAGAAGACGCATGAATTCCTATTGGCGTTGATCGACCATCAGATCAAGGCGGATCGGGAGGACCTGATGCTTGACATGAAGGAGAGATCGGTCAAGTCAATGATGAAGTCAGGCGGGAAGGATGCGGCTCCAGCAACTGGCAAACAGGAGAACCAGGGTGGCAAGGGCAGGAAGGGGAAACCCGGCGGACCTGATGCTGCTCCTGTACTCCCAAAAGCCAAGGCAAAGGGCCACGCTGGCAAGAACGGCAAGTCCGACGGTGCCAGCGACAGAGGCAAGAGTCCGGGCGGAGGCAAAGATAACCCCTGTTGGTATCACTTCAAATCGGCGAAGGGATGCGTGAAAGGGAATGAATGCACATTTTCCCACAGCAAGAAGACGGAGCACAAGCTGGAGAACATGTCCAAAGGGAAAGGAAAAGGTAAGTCCAAATCCAGATCATCGTCACCAAAGAGGGATGATGGAGCATGCTTCGCGTTTCAGAAGGGAAAGTGCGACAAGGGGAGTGCTTGCAAGTATAGGCACGAGCTCATCAAGAACAATTCAGCTCCGGCAACGTCAAGCGACAAGGCGCAAGCCAAGTCGAAGGCTGCCGCCAAGGCCGCAGCACCAGCTATTGCAAGGAGGGCCATCGCGATGCCTGCGATAGTCCTGAAGCTATCGGCTCCTGCGGGAAAGGTAAGCTTTAAGAAGGACGTTGATCAGGTCGAACCGGACGAAGCTGAGACCGTCTACCACGAGCATGATGACGACGCGATGAGCGAATCATCGAGATGGTCTGGCGAGTCCGAGATCCCCGAGAAGATGGTATGGTTCAAGGAAGTACTCGACGTCGACGAGAATGGAGAGATCACCTACCTCGAAGACGAGAGAAGGCAATGGGAACGAAAAGGGGAATGGTACGGTTATGAGGACAACGAGAATGAGCCTTATCAGTACGTGTACGTCGACGAGAAGAAGTTCAAGAGCAGTGATCATCGAGAATTATCAGCCTATCAAGTCCAACGATCATTGATAAGAGCGAAAATACTGAGAGAAGTGGTGGATGATATATATAAGAAGCACTACTTCCCGGTGACCAAGGAGAGCAGCATAATGTTCGAATATGATCAGAGCAAGGACGAAATCAGGGAATCGGCCGTCGACTGGAAGAAGCAGCATGGTTTGCCGAAGAACGTTTTCGCCATGTCAACGTGCATCAGTAAACGGGTGAAATGGTTGATGGATACCGGATGTGGCCATGATCTCATCGGACGAGCCAAGGCAAAGAGCCTGGGTGTCGACATCGTGAAAGATGATGACGAGATCGTGTTCCAGACCGCGAATGGTTCCACATCCACGTCCGATGTGGCCAAGATAGTCGTGGACGAATTGGACGAGACTGTCGAGCCACACGTGTTGGATGAGACACCCACGGTATTGTCAGTAGGGAGGAGATGCATGAAGATGGGTTATGCGTTTCACTGGATGCCTGGTAAACTACCTTTCATGGTTACACCAAAGCAGGGATTCGTGCACTTGCAGGTCAAGGACGACATCCCATACCTCGTGAGTGATGGTAAGCTTCGGAGTAACAGGCATCGCCCTACGATAGACGACCTCAAAGAGCACTTTTCGGAAGTATTGGCGATGGTAACGAACGACGAGGCAGATCAGGGAGGTGACGATGACAACGATGTCACACCCGCCGCTGTCGGTGAGTCCGCAGAGGCCGAGGGCGAACACCATGATGGGGCATTCGACTTCGGGCCACCCGGAGGAGCCGGTCCGGTACGTCCGCCTCCCGTAGCTGAGGAAATACCTGTAGATGTTGAAAAGTGGGGGTCCTCAAGAAGGACGCCAACTCCATCGCTCATTTGCTCACACATAGGTACCGAAATCCTTTCTGCGAATCATGCGTCAAGGCAAAGATGAGACACTTCAGATCGCGAACGGGAGCCTTCAAGAGGGAAGTGAAGACGTTCGGAGACCTGGTGACGTTCGACTTCGTGACGGCGTCAGGAGATCATGAAGTGGAAGGCAGGTATGCGCTCATCATCCGGGACATATATACCGGAATTATCATGGCCTATCCAACCGCGAGAAGAGACACTGACTCCGTCGTCAGGGCCATCAAGCACTTCTGCGGGAGGAGGAAAATCAAGCAGGACCTATCGCTGCCTGGGCGACCGCAGAATAATTCCCTTGCTGAAAGGACAAATCAATTCATCATTGACCAGACTTCGGCTTGTCTTGTACATGCCGGTCTACCCACGTGTTACTGGGTGCAGGCCATCACCACTCTGTGCCATCTCATGAACATCGAAGAGGTGAATGGATCGAGTGCATGGATGAGGCTGCATGGCGAGGAGTTCAAGGGCGAGAAGATACCTTTTGGTGCGCTTGTAGACTTCAAGCCGAGTGAAGCACGAGGGGGGAAGAGGGAGAAGTTCGAACCGAGAGGGGAAACTGGTATAGTTGCTGGATATGTGTTGAGCACCGGTATGCATTGGGCAAACAAGTATCGTGCTTGGGCACTTACTGCATTTGCGGGTGCAGAGCTGAACATCAAGAAGGCAAAGGTTCCACCTCGGTTGAGAATGCCACATCAGACGGAGAGGATGATTCTGAAATCTCCTCTGACATTCCCAATACAACAGAAGTACAAGGTTGCCAACGAGACCTTGGAAGGGATAGAGATGTCTGTCGATGCAATCGGTCTGGATGCGCGTGACCGCCTGATCGAAGATGAGGACTACGAGCCTGAATTGCTGCAGAGTGACGAGAAGCGACTGCTTGACGATGAGGTCGATCAGATCGCTGGTCTACTGCTTGACGATGGCCCGGAGGTACTTGCCGGAGGTCGGGGGGATCATGCAGGAGAGGAAGATGCTAGACCGAGCTCATCAAAAGGTAAAGGAGATGGACATGCCAAGGGCGACGAAAAGGTTGCGAAGTCCGACCTTCCACACGTGTCAGTTGGACTACCTGGGGATGGCATCACGTACGTCAACGATGATGGCAAGGAGGTTAAGATCGATAAGGCCGGAAGACCGTATCCTGTCGGGAAGGATGGATTCAGGTTAATGAAGACGTCGAGACCTCCAGAGCACACTCCTGAAGAATGGAAGATGATGAGTAAATACTACACCAAGGAAGACAAGGCCGAGGTGAAGGGCGGTGGCAAAAAGAAAGAAGAAGATCCCAAGAGTAAAGAATCTGAGATTTCTGCGCCGGCAGAGGCACAGACATTACAGATGCCCGGTGGTAAGAGAATTCGAGCAATGCTTCGAAACCGCTGGGGTGGAGTAGAATGGCAGTACAATTGGGGGTTGCGGAAGAACATATCAAAGATCAAGAACCCAATGGATGGGAAGCACTTGGCTGAGCTTGAATGGGTCAGGATTGTTGTTAATCCTGTTGACGGAGTGGTTGTTCTCATGGATTCCAAGCAGTCCCAAGACGTCTTGAGACGAAACGTTCAGCTTGAGAAAGAATTTGAGTGTCTGGTAGTAATTTATGCCTGGAAGTTCAAGTCTGAGGAGCGATCAAAGTCGACTCCAAACTGGACGAAGGCAGTTGCATCAGTCATGGAGAGTCATAAAGACGAAGCTGAGACGACATCGGGGACAGATCCATCGGTCGACGAATCGACGGATCTTACCTGGGATGAATGGGAGGAGTCTGCTGAGGTAGTTTCTGGAAAAGTGCCACTCGCAATGCCTGCGATAGGCGAAGACGGTGAAGCCAAGAAGTACCCATCGATGCCGTGCGTGACTTCTGAGCGAAAACAGCACAGAGAGAAAGCTGTGAAAGTTGTACGATTCTTCGACGCTTTAGTATCCAGGCCGGTAGGCCGGA
>CAUJNA010002167.1:0-41378 GCA_963377175.1 Effrenium voratum
GCTTATGTTCCGGCATTGCACCGGGGTTGAGCTTGCCGAGGATGTTGATTGAACCATAGCAGTCTGCACCTCGCTGCGGTTACGCAGCTGGCACCGGGGGCCTCAAATAAAAAACACCGCGGATGATCCTTAATCTGAAAACTGCGGATGAGCCTTAATCTGAAAGCACGGGCCACGCTCTGTGAAAAGTCGAATTTGATCCGCGTCAGCAACGCTTCCGTTTTTTGTTTACCCCGGTCAATTGTTGCAGTCGCGGAGCACCAGCCCAAAGCAGGGCCATCGTCCCAGCAAATTAAACAGGAGCAGCTCTTGTCTTAATAACTGTGGCTCCACAGTTACTAGGCCCAGCGGATCAACCTAGCTGCCGTGAGCACCACCCTCATTGCCTCCCTCAGGACAGGAACCGACATGGCGTTGCCCACCATTTTGCCTCTCTTGGCGCGGGACACACTTTTGGGCCAGCGGAAGTTGTGGAATCCCTGCAAAGCCGCCAGCTCCTTGAGGCTGAGAAAGCGACTTTCCTTAGCGCAGGCTGTAAGCGGGCTGCGGGCTGCGCAACTCGCCACACTTGATTATTTGTGGACAAAAATCGTTGTCGAGCCAGAAGTTGTCGCCGGAGGCTCGTGCACATGTGATTGTGGGAACATAGCCCAAGGTGACCTGCCGGAAGTTTTTCCCGGCTCCTGCGTCGATGATGTCCCTGTCCAGATTCCAAACACCCTTCGCCTTGAGCTTCTTCCTTCCTGCCAAAATGTTGTTCCGCTTGGTTTTGCAAAGCTTCTTGATGTCCACCTTGGGAAGCCCCTTCTCCAAAAAGTCGTCCAGGCAAGCGAACTTGCTTTCAGGCAGCGAGTGGACCATATTTGGTTTTCTGGTTTTCACACCCTTGCGCGTGGACCTCCTGGCGCCCATGATGTAGATCCTCTTCCGGTTCTGCGGAAGCCCGAAACTGCGGCAGTTCACCATTCGCCAGCTCACAGCATAGGCCCGCTTCTGCGACCCAGGAAGCCGACATTCCTTGAGCTGCTGCAGAAGTTTGTTGAAGTGCTTCCTGTGCTTCTTGTTCCGGATGCCCGTCACATTCTCCAGCACAAATCCACGCGGTTGCATGCGGCAGATGTAGTCCACCACAGCCTTTGATAAATCACGTTGGTCGCATTTCCCCTGCCCGACGCCCGCCGTACCTCGGAAGGAGACTAAGCAAAGACCTATGTGCAAAAAAACAGAAAGTAACCCAAACTCGGTTGAAAACAGCTACTTGTTCTGGCAGTCTGCTGTATGGTTGGCACGGAAACCCAGCTGTGTACAAGTCACACTTCTCGCAAACATTTCCAAGAGCATATCCAAGACTCCTCGGTCCCTTTTTGTGGGAAAGAATCACCTTTCGGCAATCTGGGTCCACATCGGTGGCAAACTGAACCATGAACTCAACCCCCAGTTGCTTCGCTGCCACAACATCAGTTCCCATGCCGCTGCAGTCGCTCCCAAGCATGATTGGCCGCTTGCGCTGGCAATGTGACTCCACCTTCTCCACGCGAGGAGGCTTCTTGATGCCAGTTTTCTTCACCTTCAAGGATGTCTTCCCCATGCTTCACGGACTTTCTGCGGCAACGCAGCAAGTCAGCTGAAGAAGCAACTGGAGGAAAGCTGGCTGCGGGGCGAAGCGTGAAACGGCTTGACGGGCAGACAGAACACATGAGCACACCAGACAACAGACAACAAGACGTAGTAGTCTTGGCTTGGGGCTTAATTGCACATACCCCCCAAAACAAATAGCAGGTCAGCCCGGTTTTGAGCCGCAGTGCCAGGGGGTTCCGTATTGCCTGGCACTGCAAGTTCTGATGCATCAGAACTCGCAGTGCCAGGGGTTACCCCCCCATTTTCGAGTCCCGAGTGCCAGAGGGTTCGGAACCCCCCGGCGCTTGGGACTCGAAAATGGGGGGGTAACCCCCGGCACTGCAAGTTCTGATGCATCAGAACTCGCAGTGCCAGGCAAAAGAGCCCGAGGACCCGTTTGAAAAAGCATAAACGACTTAGACTCAAAAATCTAGTGCATCAAAACTCGCAGGGGCCCAAATCGCAGGGGCCCAAAATCTAGTGCATCAGAACTCGCAGGGACCCAAAATCTAGTGCATCAGAACTCGCAGGGGCCCAAAATTCTGATGCGTCAGAATTGTTCATTTGGCAGACACAGGGAGCAACACCAAAAACCAGGCTTGCGTGGCAGAAAGCGCTCAAACAAAACTCCAACAAAATGGAGGATTTTTCGGCTGACCGGACCCGCGCATCAGCCGGGACAAGGTTCCCCCCACCCCCCCACGGCTTTGTACACTGTTTAACTCCCAGCGCTTCAAGAAGCACTTTCCGTCATCAGACAGCGAGCCATCGCATAGACGTGTTTCTCTCTGTTATGACGCGAGGCAGTGGCAGCCCTCTTCCCCAGTCTGCAGATTCTGTGCAGCGACCAATGCTCATCATTGGCGGCTGTGACCCAGGCAGAATCGCTCTATTGCCCCAAGAGCTCCCCACTGTACAAATGTATGGGCGTTGAACATCTTTGTGGATGTCAGCACGGACTTTTCCTGCACAAGTCCTACACTCACATAGTTCTTCTTGGTCTTGGCAGCTTTGGCTGCGTTCACCCAGGTGGCAGCCTTGTCCTCAGTTCTGTTACCAGGGGTGCGCCGCTCCAAACAAGGCAAACGGGACACGGACAGGACGACAAGTGTGCCACAGCCAGCCAAGGCCCGCACGTACACTTTCCAGTTGAGCTCTTGCATGCGTGTTTGTGCCAAGACAGCGAATCGCGGATGACGTTTGCGAAATGATGGCGTAATGAGCACATGTCTTCGGGTGCCCTTGACTGGCCCTTTGTATTTAACCCAAGGCCCAAACCCGGTCTTGATCGCAGCTTGGCTTACGATAAGACCACCAGAGAGTCGCATTAGCCATGAAGCTCGAGAGCCAGGTTTTGCGACATTGTTCACCACAACGCCTTCAGCCAAGAGATAATCATTGACCACCAGGGCACCCAAAGAGTGGAGTTTCTGGTGCAAGTCAGTAGAGTCTGCCTCCTCTTTCGCGAGCAATCGCCTAAGAAAACTTGCAAGAACAAAGGCGCAAAAGCAAATTCAAACGCCAAGGCGCATATTGGCCAGAGCTGGAAGTTCAGGCTGACTCCGCCTGCGTTTCCGCAGCGAGCTTTCGAGCTGAGCTTGGTGGTCAGCTTTCCTCCTACGCTCCAAGCATTGGCTGTGCTCTGCTGGACGAAGCTGCTCTTGCCGCAGCAGCAGGTCGTCTTGCTGAGCTTGAAAGCACCGTCTTTTCTTCAGCTCCGACAACTTTTTGGTCGCTTCCTCGTGCTTGGTGGAAATTGCATTTCCAGCTGCCTTGCGGGAACTTTTGCTCAGCCGCAGCATGTCCCGAGGGGCATCGTTCAGCTTTAAGCATCGCTTCACACTCTTCCGGCGTCGAGCTATCCACGCGGCTTCCGAAACAGGATTTCTTGTTCGTGCCTTGGCCGGCAAGGTGTGCAAAGCGAACTCCGGCAAGTTAAAAAAAGCTATGTGCCGCCAAGCGTCCTGCCGGCTTGCTTCTAGTCGAAGACCGGAAACAAACTTAGGTTTGCGAGCGGACCCAGATGATCTTTCAGAGCCGAAGCCTTCCTGCCAAATCTTTTGGGCAAGCATAGCAACTGCACCACGAAGACTGTTCTTGTCCCACTGGCGAAGCCGCCTCTCGAACGCCTTGAAGTAAGGGCCTAAGAAAGCCCTGTCGCGTGCAGTGTGGTACTTGATATCTGCAAAGTCACGCTCGCTCTGCGCAGTTCCAGCCGCCGATGCCAGCAAGACACGGGCAAGTGTTTTAGACATGTCCGGGCAGCGGCCGCTGAAACTTGACTCTGCCAAGGTCCAGGCTTGCAAATCACCCAACTCTTCCGACTTGGACAGTTGTTTTCCTGGGCAGAGCATTGGAAAGCGACAAGCAAAGCAGGACAAGCAATATGCACCGTTAAACAAACTCAGAACCGGTCGGTGGCGTTGGGCAGTAGGCTTTAAGTCTTGGAACTGTTCATAGAGCTGCTTAGAGTTCGCGTCGAACATCTGGGAGAGCCGCAGAAGACAGCGCTGTGTTTCCGCAGCGCTCTTTTGGGGGCCGCTGAGCGAAAAGGCTGACAAGTTGTGGATCAGTTCAAATTCAGGAAACTCTGTCTTGATGGTCTGCGAGACAAGGGCGAGCCATGCAGCCATCCTTGCAAAGCACCTGTTGAAAACGATCGGCGAAACGCTGCCTCCCACACTCCTGTGCCCAGCGCCCAGTTGAATCAAACGAGGTCTTTCCAGCCACTTCAGCACCTGGCAGTCAGATCAAGTCTTTGAAGCTCTGAAAACTTATCACGGGCTTCGCGACTCAGTGCTGTCTAGAAGCGTGCTGTGTGTAACCACTGGAGGTGGCTGTTTTCTGCACGAAGAGCACATGCAGCCTTTGAGCAAAGGTTGTCAAGCAGGTTTGCGCTGCACTCATGTCCATCTGGCTCTTGTCAAATCTGCGTAAAATTCTGATCTCCTCATCAGCAGCGTCAGCCATCATAGCCATTTGCAGGTACACCTCTGTGGATATAGACTCCAGGAACTTCTTGGCAACCCTTCGGGGTTTCGCGTTGGTCTTTACTCGCAATATCCTTAGATTTGCAACACAGTTTTTCTTTGAAATGGCGACATACTCAAGCAAGCCTGATGCCTACTAAGTCTCTCGTGAGCTGTGGCCAAGAACGCATCCGCAAGAAGGATAAATCGCCCCATCGGCTTCTGCAGAGAAGAATGACGATGCTTGGCCGACTGCAAGTCTCTCATGCCACTGTGACGCAGAAATTCGGCGTCCATGTGCCGAACCTTAGCGCGACGAGACACTATGGCCACACTTGCGGCATGTGTGTTAAAACATGTCCACTTTTGAGCCTAGCAACATGCTTCGCAAACATCACCTTCAAATCTGGCGAATGCCAAATCAGCGCAGTCATAGACTCCTTTCCAGATATGAATTGCTGCATGTATTCCTGAAGCGTCTCGTCAAGATGCCATTTCTTTGCAAACCTTAGCCAGCAAGGCAGCTGTCTGTTAGTTGTCCGTTCCGCGCAGGGTTGTTTACTGGGAATGCAACACGTGAGGACTGCGCTGAGTTGCCGCTGGACAGCATGCGCGCTGTCGCGCAGTCGAATCTTCATAGCTGGAAAAGTCTCGGCAGGAAAGTGGTCCCGAAGTGAGAGTAAACGGCCGGCTCTCAGTTCATCAGCGGCCGCATCCGAAGCAAACATTTCCTCAGCAGCGTCAGCGTCAGGGAGAAGCATTTTGTTTTGAAACATGGAGCAAGCAAAGCTTTGCCGCCTAGGTTCCACCCTTCTGCGAAAATGCTGCCAAGCCTTTTTGTAAAATGTCGGCGCCTTCCCGCACCACCCAGACGGAGGTTTTCTTCTAGCCTGAAACATAGTTTTTGCAACTCGCAGCGTTGTCCTGGCAAGCCTTCGGGCGCCGCAAATTTGGCCGTGGAAGAGCCCCAAGAGGCCTTGATGCAGTTCAAGTTGACCGCGCTGCGGTTTCGCAGCGCGGTTTGACACACAGGCAAATCTGACAGAAAGCATCGGCCCTTGCGCATCTTGCGAAATCAGAGCTACCTGGCACTTCCCAAGTTTCTTCCGCTCCATGTCCAACATAGCCTCATTCAAGCACCATGAAATGTTCTTTTCCTTGTAGCGGCCAAGAGGAGATTTTCGAAGCGATTCTCCTTTCAAGCGGCGCTCCACAACACCCAGAAAGGTGTCCATTGACGGGGTGCCTGGCAGATTTGGGCTGCAGCCAAGCGCTGTCGCTCGTCGGAACCGATGCAGTACTCCACGCTCATGTTGTTTCAATTGCGTTGTTCGCAATCCTTCCACTGAGCGGCTGAAGCACTTGCAGTACCGGCACTGCACATTCGACTCAGTCAGTTTTGCCCACTTGAACAGTCTTCCCCACTTAATCACGCATTTGGAAGAAGGCATGGCGCCATCCGAACTGCGTTGCCGCAGTCGGTGCAGCAGCTGCCCTACAACTTGAGCATGTTTCGACAGGCGTGATCAACGATTAACGATGCCGCAACATGAACTGTGCCACAACAGAAACACTCAGGCAAAACGGACGAGCCCTTTTTACCTCTGCGGGACTGTGTGCTTGAAGTGCGACCGCTTCCGAAGCCGTCAGCTGTACAAAGGCTTCGCAAGCAATGATTCAAAAAACTGACTGCGGCGACGCAGTTCAGTTTTTGACCTTTTCGAGGCCCAGGAACCATTCCTTTACGTCAGCCAGCTCCTGCTTTGTGCATGGATCATCAGTCCACCACTCAATGCCGTCGTTGAAGGTGACTTTAAGCCATTGTCCCCGGTAGTTGTACCAGCGTTGGCCCTTGGGGAATTTTGGCGCCCGTGGCAGCCGGCGGAACTGCGCGGCAATATATCCAGCAGCGACCCATTGTGTATAGGTGTAGGTGCCGCTGGAATGCATCCTGTGCACCGGCGCGAGTCTCTTTGTCGCTTTCTGGCTTCCCCGAGTTCTGAAGGGCAGCCCAATGATTCGGGATCTCTTGAATCGCGTTCTCACGCGCGACCGCGTCTTCTGCTGTCGAGTCCTGGATAGCCCCGCCGCAATTCCACCATCCGGGTCAGGCATGTTGTCATAGATGCCTGTCGCAGTGACATAGGCCGTCTCCGCTGCTGTAATTTGTGTGTGGAACCAATCGCCTGCCTCAGTGCCGAGCTTTGGGAACCCGGCGTCCTGCCACTGCCTCTCCAATCGCAGCAATTGTGCTCCTTGCCATCGACCTGACTCAAGCGGCATCCACCGCCACTCATCTTGGTCCGGGTGCTCATCTTGGTCCTCGTCCTTCTGTGACATTTTGTCATCCGGCTCCTCCTCAGCCTCATCATCCTCATCTGAGATTCCGCTCAGCTCAGAGTCAGAATCACGAACATTGACACGCTCAAGGGTCATTGTCAGGTGCTCCGCACGCTGGAGTTGTTGCTGCAGCCCGTCGTCATCCTCCTGCATGTCGTCAGCCGGCGACGTTGGCGAACAGTTGAACCAGGCCGGAACTTCTTCTTGCTCCTTGTCCATGTCAGTGTCAAGCTGCGTCGCCGCAGCTGATTTTGGCATGGGCAAAAACGGAGTTGGGCTTGCCGGCTCCTGCTGGCACTCCTCCACCGGCAGCTGAGTGACAGTGGGCTCCTCCGGCTGCAGAGTTGGAGTTTCCTGCTCCATGCTCGGCACCACAGTTGGCGTCGGCGCAAGGCTGCTTGGGGATCCGCCTCGCGGGCTGCGTGAGTGATCCAAGCAAGCGGTGAACGCAGCAGCTCTTGCCTTCACGTTGGTGGGCTGAGGAGCCCAGGGGAAGCAGCAGCTCAAGGGTGTGAGATTCTTCACCTTGTCATAGTCCATTTGAAAGAACAAGTCCTTGCGTGGGACGTAGTCTTCTTCCCAGTGAGGGGTGTGGGCACAGTCGTGCCACCTGCTTGCTGCAATCTTTTCGTATACGGGCACCTCCACGTGGCGCCCCTGCAACTCTTTCGGCAGCAGGCGGCATTGCGGCTGGAAATTCCGCGAGCACGCCTCGCCCTGCTGGACCCGCATGTTATACCTCACGATCACCTTCACTATCACGAGATCCTCCGCATTCCACCCCAATTCAGTGCCACGATGCATGTTAAAAATCGTCCTGGGGGTGTGGCCCAGAAGCTGGAAGCCCAAAGCGTAGAAGACATTGTTGCCGAAGACATTTGTCTTCCACGCGTAGTGGTCGAAGACGTGCTCCCAGTCTTCTGCTGTGTACCTTGGCGCACAAGGTCGGCAAGGCATGAACAGGCAAGACTACAACAACCAAGGACTAAACATTCAGGAATCATTACCAAACACAAATTTCTTGGCAAGGCGCACTCCGACTCCACGGCCTCCTCGGCCGTGATACTCGCGCGCCCCCAGCCCGGCGTCGTTATCTGACGCAGTCAGCTTGGATTGCCGGGGCACATTCCCAGTAGGTGCCGTGAACCACCGAGTGCAAGTGGATGCCATCTGCGTTTCCGCAGATGTCTTGAATACGACGCTGCCACTGCGCAGAGTGCTGTCTGTCCGACTGCAAGTAATCGAATTCGATGTGGCCAGAACTTTTGGAGGTCTCCTGGGGGAAATGGCGGCATTGGCCCAGAGAGTCGCAGACTTCGTGGACGTGCGCCCAGTGCCGCACCATCATCTCCACCAACGCTGGGTCCTTTGCAAGGGGGTGGTTGCTCTGGCTCCTCCCCTGTTTTTCAAACTTTGGACGCTTGGTCAATCTCCCGATACGGGGCTTGCACCAATGGAGTGGCCAACTCCAATGACTTTGTGCCAGCCACATGCGACAGCTTCAGGAGATTCGCCAGCATCTCGCTCGCGATGAGGACCGACTTCAGCGGCATTCGTTCAATGCTTTCCAGTGCCCTGTGCGATGGCCGCTGTGTTGCCACAGCGGCTTGGTTCACTCTGTCCAGGAAGTCTGCAAGCGGAGTCCTGCAAAGGTCATAGAGGTCGCGATGACTCAGCATCGTGTTGACCTTCACCCACTTGTGCCTGGAATTCTTCTCGAGCGGCTTTGTTGGGATCCCCTCCACATTGGCCATCCCGTGTGGCAGGAGCTCGTGTTTGTGTTGAGGGCCATGGACCTCTAGTGTATCTTGGCAGAAAGACGGCAAGACGCAGCCGAAATTGATGTGGTTTACGTTTCTCCGCTTGCCTTCCTGCAGGGGCATTGCTTGAACAGTGATTGCAATAGTTAGAACAAACGTACAGGGACATGCAGCTTTTCACACGCCCCAACCCCATGCACTTTCCCAAACCTGTCCTGAAATTTCTGGTTTATCAGCGTCTTGTCTTTTGCCAGCGTGAAAAAGTGGCCCGTGACGCTGGAGTCCAGATGCAACCCAGCCTCTTCTCGCAGTTCCCTTAAGGCGGCATTCTTGGCCGCATCTTCCTGCCAGTTTCCACCATGACTGTAGACAAGATCTGCTGAAACTATGCTTCCAGCAGGTGTAGCAAGAAACCCGCTGCACCTTCGGTGCGCCAAGACATGCCAGTCGAAATTGACATTCATGAACAAGTATAGCGCCACACTGCCATACTCGTCGGAATGTCGCGGCATGTCCAGCTGTGTTGCCAAAGCAGTCTTCAATCTGCCTTGCCCTTGCTTGAAGCCAAGGCTGGCGCGCAAGCAGTGTGAGATGCAGTTGTGTTTCATGATCACTGAACGGCAACAACATTTGAGAGCTGTTTTTTTCCACTAGCAGCCTGAGTAAGTAAGTTTGAACAACCAAGGCAAGGAGCTCCAACAAATAGATCATTCGACAGCAACAGTTCAACTGCGGGTGCAGAGCTGGTTCTAGATGCAGTTTTGTCAACAATGTGGTGCGCATGGAGTTGCGGAAGCTTTATGTTGAAGAGGCGAAGGGCAATTCCTGCTGTCGCCAACGACAACACAACCGAAAAAACAAAGTCGTGCAGTGTTACCAGACGCCTGCATACCCTACTCGAAGAGCTGCACAGCCAACCCAGGGCGGGCCCTCATGGATTGACAAAGCATTGCGCTGCGTTTTTTTTCTGGCTGCAAAATGTGCGAAGAGACTGTTGCGGCAGCAATTCAAGTAAAACACTGGCAAGACTGCGTGGCCGCAGTTTGCGTCTAGCGATGCTCGAAGATTGTCTCCTTGGACTCATTCTTCTGACTCAGCAGCTTAATAATCATCATCTCTATCTTGTTGACACGGCCTTGCACCCCTGTCAGCTCGTCCAAGATATCCTTAAGCACTTCCTCGGGCGGGAGCGGCGGCGGACTCAGCCACGGCGGCGGCGGGGAGGTGCTGGTCCACGCCGAGGATGCCTGCGACGATGGCGGCAAGCGATCATACACGGCGCCCACCCAGTTAGTACACATCGGCGGTTCGCAATTTTCGGACCGAACTTTTTAGGCCTCATCCCTGGTGTAGCGCCAGCTGTGCTGCAGGCCAGCCTCAGCCTTTCCCTCCAGCAGGCACACGCAGCAAATCACCTCAAAGTTCCAACCGCAAACCATCACACCGCTGTCTTTGAAGGCCTTCTTCTTGAACAACGGGGTCTTGCATTTCCATCCGCAGACATCGCACACGGCCTGCCTGTCAGAATTCCACGGCATTGTCTGACTGACAGCTGCGTTTCCGCAGATGTTCCTTAACAGCTGCGGCGGGCAATTCAACCATCACGACATGAACACAGCATCCCTGACACATGTTTCAAACTGTTCACAGGCGCGCCCGAGCACACACAGGCACGAATCGAAGACTGCAGCTCTACCACCATTAGCCTTGCGTAAGAGGGTCTTTTTCTTGTTCCGACCTTGCGCCCGAAACGTGTAAAGTCAAGACTAAGCTACTGTTGGAATTTGCAGAGGTATTGGCCATTAACAAGAACCAACTGCGGGCACGCAGTTGGTTTTCGCGGCAGCAGCGCTGCGTGGAACTCCGGCAGTATAAACATGGGACCAAGGACATTCTGACTATCTTCGTTTACCAGCACGGGTGCGAGGCGAGTGAGCCAGGCATGCGTCACCCGGCGCGCCTGGGGCGGCGGGTGCGAAGGGCCTCCTGTTCAGATGCACTGCTGGAGGAGTCACAAAGCAAATCGGGCAATGCGGCCATGCCACGTATATACCACCGCAAGTCTGCATGCACCCACCACTCGGCAGCTTGTAGCGATGCTCGCTCGCCGAGGGTAAGGAAAGGCCATAAAGCTTCGGCCGCTGCGGGCGTGAGAAAATAAGTGCTCCCCCAAAGCGGCTGCGGCATCGATGCTGGGGGTGCCGGCGGCGTGTCGTCAGGCACGCTGTTGCGCATACACGTCTGGCTGTTCCATCATGGCTCCCCTAAAAAAAGGCCAGTTTGGACCAGAGCGCTGCAAAGTAAATTGCACAAAAAGCATGTCAAATTGACAAATATTGCCCCAGGTGCCTTTTTCTTGCCTGCAAACAAGCATGCGGCAGCAAACACATCGTTTCTCAGGCTGCAGCAGCCCCTCAAGCTCAGCCCAAACACTCACTGTGTTGCCGCAGTGTGTTCGTATATGAACTCTCGAAGCACCGGCTGCAAGTCCTGTATCAGGACATGGACTGGCCAGAGTATGGTTAGAAACACACACTCTGCGTCGTGGCCAGCGGCAAGACCGCCCCACACATCCAGGGCCTCGCTCACCTGCAACATTTGGTCATGGAGAGTGCGCAGCTCGTCAAGCTTAACCTTGTTCAGCTTCCCCTTCATCGGCCGCAGCATCTCGTACTCATCAAACATCCACAAGACGTCCTTGTAGCGCCCATCAGTCACCGGTGTCTTGTGACAAAAAAAGTGTTCAAGCACAGTGCATGTGGCGCAGCACTTGCTGATGATCTTGGAGTTCATCCGGTTGTCTTTGTGCAGAGGGCCCAGAGTCTCGCAGACCTTGATGAGCATCGAGAAAGGGATCTTGTCTGGTTGCCCGCAAGTGATTCGTTGGATGTCTTCCGCCAACTTGTATAGGCAATGCCCCCGCAGAATGCCAGGTGAGCCCTCCTCCAAGTACCTGGATGCCATGGCTTCGCCAGCTTTGGTTACAAAGCTGGACATTTCAACAAGTTGAAGCCGAACCGAAGCTGAGCCAGTTGAACCGACTGGGCGGGCGGCGGGCGAAAACTCAATGAGCCGCACGCAACGCTGGCAGCAAAACAGACACGCTTTTCCTTGTGCTTTGTAAAACTCAGGAGTTGCCAAACTTCTCAGGCAAAGCAAAAACCTAAGCTGAGCCGGGCTCTCAGGGGAAAGGCTGTGTTTCCGCAGCCTTTTCTAGATGCAAGTTCAGTCAGAGTTCAAGGGTAAAGAAGCTCACGCAAAGTCAAACAAGCATCGTCCAACAGCATCTCCAATGGTGTAAGAGGTCCGTCAATGTCGGCCAGTTCGTTCAAGAAGTGCAGAACCTGGGTCGACTCTTCCACAAAGGCCCGATCTTCAGCAGTGACGCGTGGAAGTTGCGTTGGTGCTGGAGAGCCTGGAGAGCACAAATCCCGCACAAGAGGCTCCCTGGCCATATCATCAGAAGGCAATGGCGAAATCAGCGCGCGCTCCATACCAGCAAGAACGACTGCGAAAGGAAACATCGCGGCTCTTCGCCCAGTTCTTTCCATGATCAACCGCCGCAGGACCCGGCTGCATTTCCTGACAATAATCTCGTCAATCTTCATTTCAATGACATGCAGCGCCACGCAATGCGCGAGCTCGTCAGCGTCAACCCCGTAAATGTCCATGGCAGCACGTGCGCCAAGTTTCACTGCATTCCACCAAGACACTCCGGTCGGGGAAGTCTACAAAGAGTTCATCAGTGATGAACCAACCAGGACCTCGTCGTCAAGGAGGTGGAGGAGCTCCGAGGAGTTTCTGACAACTGCAGAGTTCGAAAGGCATGATCGAAGAATTGCGAAATTCAGAGATCGAAGCTGGGGGAAGGTATTCACGTTGAGCGTGATCAAGGCTCCCAAGGTTGACTTCTACGGTCATGGCACAAGAGCCGACTACCAGAAGAATTGGGACCTTGGGCTGACCTACCAGAATGAGCTGCGTGCGTCGATGAAGAACCTGGCGTATGCAATGAGAAGAGATGAAAGAGCTCATCAGCACAACCTTTTGCGTTGGATGATCTGTGGGTCAACCCCCAGCGACATCTCTGACGCATGCATCGGAGCAATCAACTCACTCATGTGCGTTTCCTTCATCATGAGGAGGTTGCAGCCATTGGTCGGGGAAAGGCATGCTACGGATCAGTCGTACACAGTTTACTTCCGTCAGGACAAGTCCGAGCTGAAGGGACCTCTATCGGGAGATCGAGGTCGCCAGGAACTTCCTGTGGTGCATCGACATGATCTACGAATCAACGCTGCCTGCGATGAACATCAACTCCATCAGCTTGGCGCCACACGCGGCTGACAGGGCCGCTGAGAACCAAGATCGGCGCAAGTGGGTAAGCTGGCTGAAGGAGATTGAAAAGAAGGCGGAGAAGGACAACGTGGTTGACTTCGACCAGAACACCTACTGCACCGTTAACGAAGCCGACAGGGAACTGGAGAGGTACCCCGAGGACTTCGCGATCGGAGAGGAGCCGACGTGGTGGGTAATGGGTTCATCGAAGACGGAACCGCCGCAGAAGACGGAGCGACAGCAGAAGTCAGCGTCGAGCTCCGGGCAAAGGAAACAAACCTCTGGTGGGCCAGTCCCCCAGCAGGGAGCTTCAAGTGGGGGGTCGTATGCAAGCAATGCTGTCAAGATCGACAACGAGATCATCGACTCCATATTCCGCATGAACTCCGGCGGTGATGATGACAGATGGACAATCATCAACCCAACTGCTGGACTCGACACATACACCTCATTCGAAGGGGGTAGTACTCTGAGTGGCGCGACTGTCAACGTGAAGTTCAACATAGACGCCAACACAGGTACCCAATCATACAAACTGTATTTGGGCCGTGTCTCGCAGACGGGAACGCGATACAGGTATGTTGAGACAGCTATGCAGAGAAGATCATTCTTCTCATGCAGGGGAACGCGGCATGGCTTCAGCTGTATGCTTTCATGTGTGCCCAAACAGGATGCTTGATTACTGGACGCCTTCCGGGCGCCAAAGCCATCAAC
The DNA here is from genome assembly GCA_963377175.1 of Effrenium voratum. Taxonomy (NCBI): domain Eukaryota; class Dinophyceae; order Suessiales; family Symbiodiniaceae; genus Effrenium; species Effrenium voratum. The sequence continues at coordinate 13,739 of CAUJNA010002167.1, forward strand.
GCGTTGATCCAGGCAGAGAAGAACCCAGACAACGCACCTGGACGGTTGATCCGGATCATCAAGGGGCAGAAAAGGGGCCCCATTGGTGGGGCAACGATTCGCGACATGATGATTCAGAAGAAGAGCTTCTTGGTCCTGGATTGGCCCCTGAGGGCTGTCAATGCAAAAGGGAGCACGAAGACCTTCCAGATGATGGTCAACGAACAGGGATGGACAAACATCGAGGAGAGATCGTACTACGGTTCGAGTGAGCAAGTCTCCTCGTCCGCAGATACGATGAACATCATCTCCCGATTGCAGAAACTGGGGAAGCTCATCGTCGAACGACGGAGGCGAGACATGGATGACTCATGTGGGTGGCAGGTGACCGCCAACCCCATCATTGACTCCTTGCAAAAGACGATGTCCGACCTCGTCAACACGTGCAGGGGCTTGGTTGTGGTGTGCGTGAATCGCGACGTGGCTTTCCATGGAGGAAGAGGGGACTTGGGGACGATCGCCAACAAGGTGAGCGAGATCTGCAAGGCGGCAGGCGCGTTGGTGACCGAGACTGATCGCCTGTGGCGCGTTGCCCACGCGCTCACAGGTAAGAACTACAAGATCCCTGGGAGCTCGAATCTGCAACATTTCCTCTTGAAGCGATTGTTGGTGGAGAAATCCATCGATGTGATCGCGCCAAGCAACGCGTTCGTGTGTGAGCTGGAGGAGACATGCATAAGCGAGCCCGACCTTCGCTTCAATATCCCGAAGAACATGGAGGAGTCGAAGGTGAAATTCGAGTACAAGCCGACCTTCACTGCTCAATCGAAACGGGGGCAAGAACGGCAGGATGAAGGACACGGCGGACAAGATGCGTTTGGGAACATCGATGTCAACGATCAACGTCTTCGATGGTATGCGGTCACCGAGCTCAGTGAGTTAATCTGCGAACTTCGTGTGAAAGAAATGCAGATGAACAAGTCGAAGGTGCTCGGGTCAAACTCAAAATACAATCCCACTTCTTGCGTGAACTGTTGCGCGAACTGGAATGCGGACACGAACGGTGTTGTGAGATCAACCGAAGGGAGGAAGCTGTATACGCGACTTTTCGCAGAATGCGTGGTTGCAATCCCGGACTTCAACATCTCATGGTGAACGTCAACAATGTTCAGGCCATGACCACGATTATACGGGAGCTTGCGTATTCCAAGCTGAAGAAAGAGCTATCCCACGTGGGTTTCGTGAGCATGACAATGGATCAGGCAGCACAGTTCTACAATAACGGACACGGGAAGCAATTGTGTGCATCCCGGGATGTGATCACGTGCAAGAATTCCGAGGGAGTTGAGGAGAGGACCTCCATCTTTGTGATAGACAGAGATATTGGCAACGTGGCCTATTCATCCTGGATCAAGAGCGTGCTTGATCAGGGGACGATGTATGATCTCCTGGGACAAACTACGAATGAGGAGTCCTTGGGGGACGTCGTCGAGATGATATTGGGTTTCTTTGAGGTGATGTCGTACTTTCAGCACGAGCTTCCGTTATGGAAAGATGCATGGAAGATCAAGAGGGAGTTCGAGCAATCAATCGTACGACACCTCGCCGGGAACGTGAGCCACACGACGGGCCAGAACCGAAAGCGGAACAAACCGTCCGCCCAGCTCGGGGCGCCCACGAAAGAAGTGTTGGACATCATGAACACGGTCAAGCCCAGACATCCGCGATCCCTGACGGCCGAGCATGCCACCCAAGGATCCAAGAGGAAGGCAACAGAGAGTGGAGGCGACGGTCTTGGTCAAGTGCCAGACCCGAGCCGAAGCTCTCAGCCCAACGTTGAGAAAGAAGAGAAGAAGCAGCGAGTGATTGATGGGCGGAGAGCTGCACTCGAGTTCCTAGTCTCAATAAAAAAATTGCATGGGAGAGATGGGAATTTGCATGAGATGCGCGAACCTGGCCCACGACGGCGACTGCAAGAACTATGAGGAGGCTGCTGGGAACGAGAAGGCGATGAAGAAGATCCGTGAGCTTCTCAGCAGCGATCATGTTTCCTCGGATGAAGAAATGGGGGATACGGAAGAACCGTCCTCATCGGCGTCCAAGGAACGCAAGAAAGGAGGGCAAGAAGGGAAAGAGACAATAGAAATGTATAGCTATACCATCAATCTGGTGGAGATGGCTGACACGGCTGAGGGAGGAGAGCTACAATGCGGTGGCGTGGACCTCACCTACAATCCGTGCGGGGACAACAGAACGTTCAAGACGACGCTAGAGCGAGGGTGTGACACCATCCCATGTTATATCCCGAAGTTCGGCGACGTGAGCGATGTGCATATGCCATGGGCGTACGCATCTATTGTTGACCCCAAGTACTTTCCCAAGGGTGCCGGCCTTGAACAGGTGGATGTGATGCAGCTTGGCAAGAGCGTCAATTTCTGCGTTCAACGCAGAAATTGACGCTCCCTTTGACGGTGCTCCACTATGCAAGATTGGCGACGATCGCTCGGTATTTGCTACGAAAGATCAAGCAAACCAGCTATCTCACGACCTATGCAGAGTCCTTCGACACAAAATCGGCAATTGCCGAGGAAGTGTTTTCAGATGCGATGAAGGTGGATGGGTCGACATCGACGCAGTCATTGACGACCGAAATAACGACATATTCCCACCTTCAACTTCGAGAGCAAAACGATACATGGGCATCATGGAAGTGATCAAGTGGCAGGAGTCCGGACACAAGAAATCGAGATTTCAGGTCTTGGCAGCAAGGTTTCCAAGCGTCATGAACCCGAATGACATGAAGGCGGCCAGGGAGGACATGAACTATGCTGGCCTGGATCGGGATGACATCGACAGGATGTTCAACAGATGCCATGGATGATACAGGCCAGTCACAACTGGTCACAGTGATTTTGGATTCATGAGCTCATCCGCACTGGCAAATAGGTATTCTGCAAGAATGGGTGATTCTCTCGGAGGAGCATTCCGTGTAACGTATGTGGAGAACCTGCCGAGCATCGTACGCTGTGGGCTAGTCCCCGGCGGGATCGATGGCGGAAACAGGCTAGCATTGCACTTCGGAGCATTCGCTCCATGGGATGAGATGAACGTAGCAACGAAGGTGACGCTACGAAACGTAAGGTCGGGGGATCCGATTGCGATCATCTACATTCCCAGTGCAACCCTCGCGCGGTATGGAGCTGGAGTCGCGGCAAATGGGACATTCATGGTCTTTGACGTGATCCCGTTCTATGAGGTCAAGTCCATTTGGATTGGCAAAAGCAACGGAGGGAAGCGCCTGGAGTACGAGGACGTCAAGCGAGCGTACTCGAAATGTGTGGAAAACGAGATCTGTCCGGGTTTCGTTGATTCATCCCAGGAATCGGCTGCGATGTTCCTACAGAACGTCGCGAAGATCAACGAGAGGATGCCTGAGACTGAGGCAGGTGCCGACAATCTGCACTACATCAAAGACATGGTTGATCGTGCATGCAAACTGTTTCGGGAAAACAAGCTGGAGGAGTTTGATGCGCAGACCAACGAGATCAGGGACGAGATCAGCAAAGTCGTCATCCTGAATGACGAGACTTGGGAAGGACTAAGATGCCGGATATGTCCGTCATGTGCGACCGCGATTCCCACATGCTTCTGTGTGTGCCTGGAGTGTGGGGCGCAATTGATCTCTACCGGGAGATTTTGCATCCACATCAGTTCCGACGACGATGGGGACAACCAAAGGCCCAATGTTTCGGGTGATGCCAGGCGCGCGCAAGACGAAGCCAACCATGGTGCGGCAGCACAGGAAGAGGATGATGAGGCGGAGAACGTTCCTGAAGAAGACGACATGGACACGCAAGGATACACGTCCGGCTACATGTCTGAGGAAGAAGATGGCAGTTGGCAATACCGCGACAACGACTTGACATCGCGGGATATCATAAATACCCAGCGGATGGCGATTTGCCTTGATGAGCCGCGCGAAGCTCAATACATGGCGGGATTCATCGCACTGCAGATGTCAAAGATGGGGATGTTCGAAGGTGGTGAAAAGAGAACGATCGATGCCGCGCTCGAAGGGAAGCTAGGCTGTCCATACCACAACGACTTCGAGAAGTACCCCAACATGACTGAGCACGATCAGGAAGGGATCCTGTTGCCGTCAACAATAGTGAAGATTAGCCAATCTCAGAATGTTCGGACAAGGACCTTCCGGTCGGCTGAGGAGCGTGATGAATACATTCGTCTGATGGTATGTGCGAGGGGCTATACATATTTTACAAGCTGTGGATTGCAGCGAGAATCCTCGACATCACCAAAGACGAAAAAGCTCCTGGTCAAGGATCGCGTACACCCGGTGGGTGATATCATTTACAGATGCTTCTCCCTGGCTTTCAACTGTAAATATATATCATTCGTAAGGGAAGGCTTGAACCTTGGCAAATATGGTTATTCGGTCAATGTGAGCGCCATTATTGCAGCCACTGACCCGAATAAATGCGACACACCTCTGCTGGATTGGTGCCTCCGAATGGGGCATTGGATACCAGAAGATCATCACAAGAAGTGTGTCCGGGCGCGAGAAGCCCAAAAGAATTTGGACGAAGAGTTCCGTCGACGTACCCACAGACTGTCCATTGGGGACAGGTATGCGTAATGCAGATGTGGATTATTATTGCTTATGTGGTGTGGCGCGCCCACCAACAGCGATACATATATTCACTCCGATGTTGTTTGCGGCATGATGTGGGCTAGTCCCCATCTATTGCTTGCGTCTCATCAATGTCATTGCGATGGAACGACTCTACATCATGATATGATTTCATGCGTCCAAGATGAATGGATGTGTATACATTTACATATTCCGACGACTATGACATTCCGGATATCATGGATGGAACTATTACCTCATGGATGATTTCCTTTTCATTATATATATATATATATATTATTCATGGTACCTGGAATGGCTATGTTTTGCATGTATTGCTCACCAAATCTTCTTTGCCGATGATATTCAGATGGCTCATGACCGTGCGCTACTATGGATTTCTATGGCCAACCCATTTCTGTGGATGACGGCTGCGCGATGCGCAAATGCGGCAGCCGGGATTTCAAGTGGTTGCGTATTGGCTAGAGGCAAAATTGTCTCTTGCATCTGAGTATAGGAATGTGCTACGATTTGTGGATGCATGTTTCTGCCTTGATTGGACCTGGCAAGTTTCACAATGAATGGACGGTGTAGCAATAGTGAATGCAAGAGTGTTCGACACAGTTTCGTAGCTGAAGCCGTGACCATTGGAACGTTTTGTGGTGTTTGGACCGCATGATGGACAATGCGACCCAAATGGGGGATGTTAAAACCCTCCTGGCCCCGTGCCTAAATTGGGAAGCAGTTCTGAGGTCCGTGTTTGTATTGCTTACAAGGTTCCATTGATTGCCATTTGGCTCAAGTCACAAGTGAGGTTCAAGATCTTATGTGAAGCTGCGTTCATACGTGATCGGCAATTGAGAGCGGAAAACACTTCGCTTGCGCTGCATTTGTCAGGACCACTGTTGTAACTATTATTCCTTCTCCCTTACAACAGTTACACGGGTTCGGCTACAACGGTTTGACCGTATACACCTTTCTACGTGGTTGGCATTTACAGCTGGAGGGTTCGGTGGACAGCGTCCCACGGGACGTCACCTTGCCGTCTCTTGACACCATTTGAGGTGCTCAAACGCTGGACAAGACTGATTTGATAGGATTGCAGCCATGAGGTCATTGTGGCGGAACAGGTTCTCATGCCCTAAGTCTCATTCTATGATTTTGCGCGTGAAGGCGTACAAGCTGAAGTGACACGATGGATGAAAAAATGGCGATGGCAAGCGTCGCGCGGCAGAGTTTGACAAGGCCGTGGTGGTGTCTATGATGCATGCTGCATCACATGAGTGGCCATGTAGGTGATGCATGCCTTTCCTTGCGGACCATCACCGATGCCTGACGCCCGTGAGTGTCGGACACTGTCACGTCCTGTGTTCCGTGGCCTCCACATACCACCAGGTGCCCATCGATATCTCCCCCCCCCGGCCCGAGACCCCGAGCCCCCGGATCCTGGCACCTACGGTCCCACCCCCACCCCGACCCCCTGAACTCGCACCCCGACACCCCGGCACCCTCACCCCCAGGACAAGCCAACCCGCAACCAACCATAAACCAACCCTAAATACCTTAAAATTAAATCTTAAATTATAGACTTTAAACTTAAAACCAATCTTAAATTCCAACCTTTAAATTAATTCTAAATAAGCACTTTTAAATCATCCCAAACACTAGAAACTAAATCCTAAAACCAAATCTTAATCAACTTTAAGTTAATCCTAAAACCAATTCTAACAATAGCTCTAACCAAATCTAAATCATACACTTAAACCTAATGAAATTCTAACTGACTAAATCAACATAAAATTACCCTAATTAACTTTAAATTAACTCAGTCAACAACATACTCCTAAATTCATTCTAAATTACTCCTAGTTAACCTTGAATTCAATACAATTTAACCACAGGACCACAAATCAGCAGGGGGGTACAATGCAACTGCACACCACACTGAGGGGGGGGCGCTGGCAACGCTGTACCACAAGTATATACAACATGTTCCTTTCGCCTGTCGCGTTCCTGCGCCCCCCCCCCCCAATGGTATGGGTCCATCCAAGGGCGGGGCGGGGGGGGGGCTATGGGCCCCCCCCCCCCCACCCTTAGAGGGTGGCGGGGGCTTGTGGGGCAGCTTGCTCCAGTGTGCGCACGACCTTGCGGGTGCGTTTGCGGCTCTGTTCGTGTGTTGCGCTGCAGTGCGATTTGCTCATTTCGCAGCACGCGACAAGTTGCAGCGCTGTCGCAAGTGACAGTGCGCAATGCCACGACGCAGTTTGTGGTTTGCAGCGCCGCAACCAAGTGCTAACCAAGTGCGCTGCAACGCGCCAGTGGCAAACGCACTTTGCTACCTACTATAGACCCCAACCCCCATTCCCACAGGGGGGCGGGTGGTGTGGGAACCATGGTCACACTGTGCTACCTTTTGCCATTTCACAGGGGCGGGGAGGCTTGCGGCCACACTGTGCCACAATTCTTTCAGGGGGGGTGGCTTCTCGCATTCCGATCTCCAACCAAATGTCACCCTTGACGTGTAGATGAACCGTCTCCTTCTCAGGTGTTATCATGAACGGCAACTTCCCACAAATCCAGTGAAAAGAGTATCCCATCTTCACACATGGACCCCCCTCCCACCCATCCCACACAAGAACGCAGGGCTTGTGAGGTCACACTGTGATACCTTCTTGACTGAGCATGACCATTGGGTGGGGGGGTGGGGGGATGGCCGCCTGGAACATATATACATGTATATCACCTGCGCTTGATCCTACAGGTATGCGCAAGCAAGGATTTTTAAGCTTGTTGAATGGTGCAGAGGCTGTCAAGCAGCAGACAGCCTTGGATCTGAACGGCGACGGAGTTGTGACAGCACAGGAAGTTCAGCAGGCAGGGGGTTGAGCAGCATTGGGCAGCAGAAGTGCTGTGCATTTGCGCTGCGCTGATTTTGATGATGTAAATCCGCATGTTGTGAGCAATCTGTGCCAATGCATTGGCAGTCAGCGCAGACAGCTGCAGGCGAAGGACACTTTCAGAGCCCTGGACACCAACGGCGATGGCGTCGTCAGCCGGCAAGAAGTTCCGAAGGCGCCGTAGCACTGAAGAGTGAGTGGTTCGCGATTCGGCCAGAAGCATTTGTAGGTAGTGGAGAATGGTTTTCAAGGAGTGCGAACCAGCAGGTGTTGTGTTGTCACCTTCCTGAATAAGTCCTATTCATTTCTTTGAGAGCAATCTGTGCGCGCGGCGTCGCTTCGCATATCGTTCAACCCATTTGAGGTGCTCAACACGGGACAGACTGTGATTTGATAGGATTGCAAAGCTATGAGGTCATTGTAGGGAATCGTAGAATGATGTGTAAAGCAGGCCTCATGTGCCCCAAGCCCTATTTTGCGATTTTGCGCGTGGTGGGCAGGTGCAGAAGCAGCTGGACATGATGGATGAAAATGGTGACGGCAGCGTCAGCAGGGCAGAGTTTGACAAGGCCGTGGTGGTGTCCATGATGCATGTGCCGCACCACATGAGGGTCATGCAGGTGATGCATGCCTTTGTATTCTCACAAGACCTGGATTGCAGGCTGTAAATGTTTGCTTGCACAGCTAGGCCTATTGAAGTATAGATACATATGTATATATATATATGCATATGTATATTATCTGCGCTTCATCCTACAGGTATGCGCAAGCAAGGATTTTGATGCTTGTTGAATGGTGCAGAGGCTGTCAAGCAGCAGACAGCCTTGGATCTGAACGGCGACGGAGTTGTGACAGCACAGGAAGTTCAGCAGGCAGGGGGTTGAGCAGCATTGGGCAGCAGAAGTGCTGTGCATTTGCGCTGCGCTGATTTTGATGATGTAAATCCGGTCTTGCGGAATGTTGCGCATGTTGTGAGCAATCTGTGCCAATGCATTAGCAGTCAGCGCAGACGTCTGCAGGCGAGGGACACTTTCAGGGCCCTGGACACCAACAGCGATGGCATCGTCAGCCGGCAAGAAGTTCAGAAGGCGATGTAGCACTGAAGAGTGAGTGGTTCGCGATTCGGCCAGAAGCATTTTGTAGCTAGTGGAGAATGGTTTTCAAGGAGTGCGAACCAGCAGGTGTTGAGTTGTCACCTTCCTGAATAAGTCCTATTCATTTCTTTGAGAGTAATCTGTGCGCGCGGCGTCGCTTCGCATATCGTTCAACCCATTTGAGGTGCTCAACACGGGACAGACTGTGATTTGATAGGATTGCAAAGCTATGAGGTCATTGTAGGGAATCGTAGAATGATGTGTAAAGCAGGCCTCATGTGCCCCAAGCCCTATTTTGCGATTTTGCGCGTGGTGGGCAGGTGCAGAAGCAGCTGGACATGATGGATGAAAATGGTGACGGCAGCGTCAGCAGGGCAGAGTTTGACAAGGCCGTGGTGGTGTCCATGATGCATGTGCCGCACCACATGAGGGTCATGCAGGTGATGCATGCCTTTGTATTCTCACAAGACCTGGATTGCAGGCTGTAAATGTTTGCTTGCACAGCTAGGCCTATTGAAGTATATATATATATTTATATATATATATATATATAAAAGCACACATATCTATATCACCTGCGCTTGATCCTACGTAGAGGTATGCGCAAGCAAGGATTTTGTTGCTTGTTGAATGGTGCAGAGGCTGTCAAGCAGCAGACAGCCTTGGATCGGAACGGCGACGGTGTTGTGACAGCACAGGAAGTTCAGCAGGCAGGGTGTTGAGCAGCATTGTCGCAGCAGAAGTGTCGTGCAGGTGCGCTGCGCTGATTTTGATGATGTAAATCCGGGCTTGCAGAATGTTGCGCATGTCGTGAGCAATCTGTGCCAATGCATTGCCGGTCACGCAGACGTCTGCAGGCGAAGGCTACTTTCAGGGCCCTGGACACCAATGGCGATGGCGCCGTCAGCCGGCAAGAAGTTCAGAAGGCGCCGGAGCACTGCCGCTTGCAGGCTTTGTTGTCCCAGGCAGATGCCTGCTCGCAATGCTACTTACTTTTCGGTGATTGTTTGTCGCCATATGGAGCTGCTAATTCGTGGTTTGGATCCCATGGAACTGAGGGGACAGACTCGCAGGAATCGCGCCAGTTCATTTGCATACCCTGAGCTCCGTTAGGCTCGGCTGCCAGCCGGCCCGAGCGAGGCATGCGGGCAGCTTCTTAGAGGGGGAGTCTAACGGGAACCAGAGTCCGATAGAGGAGCAATAGCTATGCGTGGCAGATGCTGACAACATGAGGGATGCACATGGGAGTGTTGATGAGTAATATTGAAACCATCCGTTGCATTCATGGAACATAGAATGTATTGTGCCTGGGCCAGCAAAGTCTTGCCACTTGAAAACAAACCGAAGGAGAGATGAAGGCGACCGCTTGGTTGGAAGAAGTGTCGCTGCGTGTGCTTTGTTAGTAGGCAAAAACATCGAATCCTGGAGCATAGGGCTCTGACGTTGACAACTCTTTGTGTCGGTTGCAGACCGAATTGGTTGTTTGTCATGGGGTTGATGTGGGAAACGTTCGGCCTTAGGTTGAGGTCAAGGCCATTCGCAGGGCAAACGCCAATGCTGTCCACAGTCTGTGATGCTAAATTGTAGCGCAGGATACATGTTTGTGATGTTGGTTGCCGTGGTCGCTGTCATTGCGGTCCGTGTGCAGTTCTGCGAACATCGATTGTGTATTGCAGCGCTGCTTGCTTGGAGTATCTAACCGGAACTAGCATTCCATTGTCACTCATTGAGTCTGGATTGTGTTGGTCGATTTTCACGTTGGCTGCATCGTATTCCTTTCGGGAATCAGCAGTTGCCTTTTTTAATGCACCCTTACTTTTTGCCGCGACCAATCCTTTTGCGCTGCTTTGTTCTCGAGCACGCTGCACAATCGGATGTTATCCAGAAGCATGTCTCAAGGGGATGACTTGGTCGCAGCGCAGATTGAAGCACACGTTTCTGGTTCCACCCGCATTGATCAAATACGCATGGCCTTTGTCTGGTGCTGCTTCTTTGCAGGCCACACTTTCTATAGTGTCAGGTGCCCGCCTGATTGTTTTCCTTCCGCGCCTACTTTTTGCGTGTGGTGACTCATGGTCTATTTGCTTTCAACAGGTTTTTGTGTGTAGTCTTAGTCTTAGGCAGGCAAGTGACGGACCGGGGCTAGTCTACTTTGCCAGGAGTGGCAGGAGGAGTTTCTGAGGCGAGGAGAGTTGGGAACTGGAATGGCTCAGCTGTGGGAAACTCCACAAACTGAAAACCAGATTGCTCCCGGCGCTGGATAGAATGGCGACATACAAAGGAAATACAAAAGGCAGTGCAAAGGACATACAAAGAAAATACAAAGCACATACAAAGGACATGCAAAGGACATACCGAGGAAATACAAATACAAAGGAAATACAGAGGACATACAAAGGAAATACAAAGGTCATACAAAGGAAATGCAAAGGAAATACACAGGAAATACACAGGAAATACAAAGAAAATACACAGGACATGCAGAGGAAATACAACAGGAAATGCAAAGGAAATCTAAAGGAAATACCAAGGAGATAGAAAGGACATGCAAAGGACATACAAAGGAAATACAAAGGACATACAAAGAAAATGCAAGGACATGCAAAGGAAATCCAAACGACATACAAAGGAACTACAAAGGACATACAAAGGAAATTCAAAGGAAACACAAAGGACGTACAAAGGACGTACAAAGGACATAGAAAAGATAAACAAAGCAAAGACACACAGAGGACATCCTTTGTATTTTCTTTATATGTTTCTTTGTATTTTCTTTGTATTCCCGCTGTATTTCCTTTGTATTTCCTTTGTAATTCCTTTGCATTTTCTTTGTATGTCCTTTTGTATGTCCTTTGTATGTCCTTTGTATTTCCTTTTTACGTCCTTCGTATTTCGTTTAGATTTCCTTTGCATTTTCTTTGTATTTTGTTTGTATTTCCTTTGTGTTTCCTTTGTATTTTCTTTGTGTTTCCGTGCTGGTCGGGATGGCCGTTACAAATCGTTTTATTTTCGGTCGTGGTAACTTTGTTTTTTTTGGTCGTGGTAATATTTAACAATTTGTGTTGTGGTTTCAGCCCGCTCTGCTGGTTGGATATAGATGATCGGCCTATGTCCCCACAATTCTAGAGGCCTGTTTGACTGCTTTTGAACAAGCTTGTACTGGAGCCAAGTAAGCACAAAACATGTGTGGCCTGCATAGCTGCAATGCCTCTGTCCGCAAGCAGATTTACGATCTTAGCTGCAAAGGCTAGATGTGCGAATCCCATTTTGGCATGGAATAGGGTTCTGCTGATCGTCCTCTGCTTCCTATAACCAGAATGTTTGGCATTTGACTGTTGGATTTGTTTTGTTTTCAGCGTTTGCCGTTGCATCTCATGTCAAGCTTTGCATTTCTGCTCGTTGCACACAAAATCCAGATCTGATACACATTTTCATCTATACAACGCTCGAGTGATGCATGACGTTTGGCTAACCTCGCTCCGGATGTTGTTACTTTTTTGGGCTCACTGTTCATCGGTGTTTGTTCGATTCAACAGCAGCGACTCTTATGCATTTTGGTTGGAATTCAGCTATCGTTCAGGAACCTTTTGAGAAAGCACATATTGTTCTGGTGGACTTTGTTCATCGGCTTCCATTTTCTTCAAGGAATGGCAGAGACCCTCCTTTGACAGTGGCAAGGTTGCCAGTTGCAATGCAATATCTTGTGTGGACAAGTGCAGACTTTCAAAAGTAGGCTGATCCCCATGAAGGGAAGGATGGGTTGCTTGGGGGCCCCTTTTCAGATTTGTGCCAATGCCGGGCTATTGAGCTATTGAGACAAGGCTTGTTGACTGTCAAGTCCACTTGGCGGCTCCCAAAGGGACAGTTTTGAAGGCAAACAAGAATGGGGCCAACCGAGTTTGGCACATTTCTCAACATTTTGCAGACCTCCCACCAGGTTACCAACACAAAAGGTGCGGGTTGGAGCGGCTCATTCGCAGGCGAGCTGAAGCTCGTCTTTTGGCGAAGCTTGGGCGCTCGGAGGCCATGGGTTTGCACCAGCCGTTTGGACTCCGAGGGACATTTGAAGGATGTTGAAACGCTAAGCACTTTTGTGGTTACAAAGATTTGAAGATGAAGCAATAAAGGATGTTTGAGTGCTTGTTCATTGCCAGACTTAGCTGGCCTCTGTTTTGGGCGAGGCCGCAAGACAACCATTTTCCAACTGACTCGCTTTTGGGTGCAGAGTCTAAGTTTGCTCAAGGTTTGAATGACCTCAGTTGCCTGATCCCGATGATCCACTTGGCATCCGGGGACACAAAGGCCCCATTGCGCTTCTCGTGCCGGCCTGTAGGCGGCTGTTTGGGTGTTGGGAACAAAGGTCTAGATTCCCGCAGCTCCAACTCCGAGAAGACCGCAGAACCTCAGATTAGGAGAAGAGTGTTTGCCTTCCTCAGCCAGCCTAACACTAGCCACTTTTTGCCAGGATGGCTGGTACGCTCGCATACCAGCACAACTTTGCCCGTTCCTACAGAGCAACAGCCGATCAACGCGTCATTCGGCACGGCTTCCTTTCTTGTCATTGTATGTAGTAGGTAGCATTGTTTGTTGCTCAGGTGCCCCTTAGAGAAGACCATCAGGGGACTGATATGTTCCACTCTTTTCCAGCTTCTCTGTTTACCGCGTTGTGCTGTTTCATGGACGGGACAGCCGTTGTGACGGTTTGAAGGGAGTCGTGGTCACTCGCTTGCTAGGAGCCAACCGCCGCTGCGGAGGTGTGCGGGCTGCTGGGGCTGGAACGCTCTTAGCATTTGCTTTCAGCATTTGTTTCAAAGGCTCAAACCAACATTTACATGCCAGTGTTTTGTGCTCCACCGTTTGTGGTGCATCGACGCAGGTATCAAGCACTGGTGACACCTTTCAGCATGGCACCGTTGCGCCTGTCACTTCGGGGGGGGGGGGCTTTTGCGAGGAAACAAGCAAGTTTTGATATCGAGTTGGGCAATATGTTGGAAGGTCACAACGGAGCCGACCATGGGAGGGGTCCAAGTTTTGCCCTTTGCCCATGGGCGTTTGGGATACCCCTAACATGGAGCTGGCTTGAGCATGGGTTCCGTGATCCTGGCGCTTCCTGGGGATTGTGTCCTATGAGCAGAGCATGATGACATGTGTAAGTGCTTACCTTGATTCGCCAGGCTGGAGCAAGGCTCGTTTTCTCCTTCCTTGTTTCCTCTATATATATATATACAGAATATACACATCTATATATATATATGTATATACACATGCACGCGTGGCCGGATTCTGGCATTGAAAAGGGCCCATGCGTTTCGCCAAGTCCTATCGCTTGAGTCTCAGGACTGAGGACTTGCTTTTTCTTAAGCCGATGGATCTTTGGGCTTCCCTGGGCTTGGAGAGCTTGCGCTGTTCATAAGCAGTGGATCCCTACGGGCAACCTTCAGGCACATGGTCAAAGAACAGCAGTTGTCCCAACCCTGCTGTCCCGACAAAGCGTGAAGCAAGATGTTCTTGGTCAAGTGTTTCTGGTTGTCCTGTGGTGATTTGTGTTCTTTTCCCAGTTGGTTCTCTACACCTCTGCTGGTTCTGAACTTCAGCTTGAGGTTCTGACTTGGGTCGTGCTTCCTAGAGATTGGCTCCAAACCCTGCAGCAGGCGAGCCGTCGGCTGCGGCCCCGGGGCGTGCCGTCGTGCCGTCGTGGGGACGGCTCGTGGGTCAACCTGACACCAATCATTTGGGGGAGTCCCCTATTTTAGGCAGGGGGCAAGCTTGCTGTTCAGCGCCGGGGGGACCATTCTTGGGAAACAAATCGCATGCCAACATCATTTTAGCGCTTATTCAAGTGCATTTTTCCCATCGCCTCCCATCTTTTCGTGCGTGATTGAGGACTAGCATATTGATGCGGGCCTTTCAAGATTGTCGATTGCCAGTATGCGCTGCAAACGCTGGCCTACTTAAAGGGGCCCCCAAAATAGTTATTTGAACAATGGTGGCTGTGGCTTAAACGTGTTTCGGTGGTTGGCAACGGCGCCTTCCCACTTGCTTGTACCTAGAGGTGCAATCAACAGTGTGCACGGCGCAGGAGCTTTCTACAGATGTCTTTCTGTTATATATATATATATAGATATAAGACAAGTGCGCATGCAGTTGACCTTTCTTGTTGAGCCGTGTGTTGCGTTGCTATTTACACTAAACCCCTTGCCAACGAGTCCTTAACTTGCGGATTGGGAACGGATGTAATGGATGCGCTGCTTTAACACTGTGGATTCGAGAAGCGACTTCTTGTGCCCTGGTGTTTTCCTAGGCCAAAGACAAGTCGCGTTGCTGCGACCTCAGCTTAAAGCTCGGCTTGAGCTACAAGGTTGATCCTGGCGCCGCATCTCGCACAGCTGATTCGAATGCAAAGTCTTGAATATAGCATGGGCAACACACTGTATTGCAATTCCCCAGGTTTTACACCTCTTACAGGTTGCAAACACGCTGGCAACCCCACTCCTGCACAGTTTGTGCCCTCAGGGTTTGTCAAAGTGGGCAGACTGCCTAGCTTGTCAGCTGTGGCTTGCAATAGGTGCTGAGGAGTGCTGACTGGGTTTGTCTTGAAAGGACACCCAAGGGGAAAACAGCTTTCTATTGGTCCCCTATCTTGAAACATACCCACCTGTTTACCGCGACTCAAAGAACAATCATCGGCGTTTCTTGCAGCACGCAAGAGCCGCATGACAAGTGCGAATCGCAATCGTGGCATTAGTGCCACCAGTTGGCAGTCAGTAAACTAAGTAAACTGTTATCAACGAGACTGGGGCTTAGGGTCTTTAGAACCCATGATGTTGCGGTTTCTGAGGACCTCGTTGGCTTTTTAACTGTTTGCCGCAACCGCGACAGCTAGAGTATGGGGTCTTAGACCCACTCCTGGGTTTGCACGATCACGGCGATTCTCCGTGAGCCCTCCGAGGTGCTGCGGCCCAGCAGCCAGCGTGCGCTGACGGGTCACCAGGGCCCTTTGCACCGCGCAGCCAAAGCGGGGCGCCTGGAGGTGTGCCTGGCGCTGCTGGAGGCGCTCTCCGACTGCCAGCCGGCTGGCGGAACTGGAGATGTCAAACGAACGGGGCACCTTATCAAGGGATCATGCTACCAAGCTGGTCCTCTTTTGCACGAGAACCCGCATTAAACCAACCAATCACCTGATAATATGAGTATAGTCGGTTGAATCGATGGAGTCGGGAGGACCCAAATTCCCGAGAAAGCAAATTCCCCCCAATTCGTCGCTGTCATCTTGAGGAACAAAGACATTGTCCCATGGTCCAGACGCTGGATGTAATCATTGCTTTTGAACTCACAGTCGCCAAGTGGCTACTAAAGTCAGCCATATTTCTTCGGGCTCAGCATCGAGTTTGCGTAAAGGTCTCCTGATCTCGAGGGAGTGGACTTGGCATTGAGCCTATCTCAGGTCGATCTTTTCCCGGGCACTTGCGGGGCAAGCGGATGGGCTCGCGTGATGGGCTCGCGTGCCAGGCACGGGCATTTGTCAATGCCAAGGACTGCGTCGCTGTGGCATTGAAATCTGGGAGTGCCCTCTTAGCTCGTGCGAAAGGCTTGACCTCAGGATAGTCAGTCAGAGGCCGCAAGGAGAAGGGGGGTAGAGCCACCTATCCAATGCCCCAGGCTCAAAAAGAGGCCAGAAGCCATCTTCAGCAACGAATTCGAAGTTAAATGGAGATTCATTGAGTCAGAGGAAGAAGCGAGAAAGATACGGACCTACGTACTCATCTCCGAATTTATCTTGGACAAACATGTTTCTCACCGCTGTGTCACGGGTGAATGTGACTTTTTAAAAAGCTTCTGGAAAATGATCTTGTGGTCATTGCGAAGGTTTGGTACCATTGGACTCTGTGGACCACATAGGATCTCCTTCAAGGGAGTATCCATCGTTGGCGCAGGACATGCACGGGTGCACGTGCTTGCACTACGCAGCCAAAGAAGGCAGACATGAGAGGGGTCTTGCGTGGCGGCTGATATGAAATGAGATCAAGCACTATCAAGCAAATTTTGGGCTTGAGCACGGTTAGGGGCTTTCTGGTTATGCTTGATGTGTTTCCCTTTCGCAGAAGTGTCAGGCCGGATTTTTCAGAAAGCAAACGGTATGGCTATGTCGCATGTGCATGTCATTCTGTATATTAAAATTTCGTTGGCGACGCTCGAGTTTGCTTGATACGCAAGTGCATGAAGTAGAGTGTCCAGTGTCGTCTAGGTGTTCAGATGTCCAACGACGATTGGTTTTGTACCGATTCTGCGTGTCAAAAGACCCATCCATTGTTAGGACAATACTGACATTGGCTTATTTGCGAAGATGATTTGAATTTGCTCAGCGCGTGACTTGTACCAGCAAGGAGGTGCAAAGCGCTGCGTGCATGGTGTTGGCACGTGAGTATCCCGGTCAGTTCGGTGGGTCGCCCGGTCCGTCAGTCCGTCAGTCCGTCAGTCCGTCGGGGCTGTTGGGGCTGGTCCGGCTGGTCAGGCTGTCAGTCAGCCAGTGGACCGTCGGGTCCGCGGGTCACGCACCCAAATCCCGCCTTAAATCCACCCTAATCCACCTAGAACTTTCCTAAACCCACACAGTTCCTGTGGGTTGTTCCTGTGCGAACCAGTATCCTGCCACACTAGGGCCACGCAGCAGTGCAATCGCACATGGCAATCGCGGAAGGCTCTCCCGAGTGTCAACACCCGTTGAGCTGAATCTCCTTTTGCTTTGGCTCTTTGTTTGCACATGGATTTTCCGCCGCTGGGCTGCGCAGAAACGCATAAACAACCATGTGTTTTTGGAAGCCATTTCAATCCCATCGACGAAACTGCAGGGGTTCCTATAGGCGCAGGATCTTATTTTTCCCCTCTTTATGAATGAGAAGTGAGAACCTTCTCAGCTTTCAGCTGACCTGTAGGAGCCATTGAAACCTTCGGCATGAGCGCTGCAGGCCACTCGGCAGTCTGCGCAGCGCTCCTGGCGCAGGCAGACGTCCAAGTGGTGGGGGAGCTCAGCTGAGCATCTGACGGTTGCACCCGCTAACGTCAAGCCTGACAGTGGGCGTGTTTGGAACAGGAACGCGGATGCTGAGATGGCGGGCCTGCTGTTATCATCCGCATTCCGCCATTGCCCAGATTTTGTGCTGGTCGGTGTGAGTGTAGTCGGATAGACCGGAAGACCGGATGTTTGAGTTTGATATGTATTTTAGTGTGCAAGTTGTGCCATGGAGTCTTGCAGTTTTCTTGATGATAGCGTCATTCTAAGTAAAGGTTTTTATGAGAACGTCCTTTCTGCTACCTTATTATGTGTATCATCGGAATCATATGTTTGTTGCGGGTGACAGAAAAGAAGTGGCACGCATTTTCACTAGCAGGCAAACACCGCAATATACGTTGAATACAGGCAACATGCAAGCATGCTTTAACACATGAAGAATCCAAGAAGGCATTTGCAGCCTCTCATCAGGGAATGGGAAGCAATTGGCAGTTGGCAAAACGGGCAACAACAAGCTTCTACCTTCCTGGCGTGCACCGAGAATCCAGTGTCAAGTATGCTGGGCACATTCGATTCAGTGCTCATGCTTGGCTGATCGACCTTACTGCCTGCCGCTTGCATCAAGCATCAAACGCCGTGTTGTCGTCATAAGACGTGCTTTGTCGGCGATGGCTCGCGATCCCAGCTTGGTTCTCGCGGTTGAGGAGGTCAGCTCCCACTACGTCTTTCAAACTCTTGCCAGCCGGTGCAACATTGAGGCGCTGAACTGCTCCAGCGCCTGGCCCAGACAGCATGTTTTGCCTGCCTTGTTTTTCAGACGCCAATCGTCCAGCGGCACCCCGTTTTTTCCCCAACAGCTGAAAGCTTTGGGGCTCAACTCAGATAGGCTCCGGGGTGGTACGGGGCAGCCCTGAGGTAAGCTTCCACGAGGGTTCCACCAAGGGCATGCTGTTGGGGATATCACCTGAGCTTTTTTTTTAATGGGTCGAGGTTCCCGTTTTGGCAAAGAAATGCCCATGAGCTTCGCGCTTGAAAAACCAAGCACGTGAGGCTTGTCCGAGCTGATGAGCTTCTCCGCCAAAGATCCCGTGATGGTCATCACCGACAACATCGACTGGTTGCAAAAGCTGAAAGGCACCTCTGGGACCCAGAATCTTGGCCATTCATGTCCGACTTTGTACAAGGTCTATGTCTTTTCCACTTGGCCCGCTCGAAAGCGAGTGGCCTTTGTGTTGTCAAAAATTTGGGAGCCATAGTCGTTGTGCATCCGAAAGGGGATTTATGCATTGCTTGGCTGATAATCCCCGCACACAACCCCTCCCACCAACAAGCAAGTAAGGGGATTCTGATTTGAAGGTCGAGGTTGCATCCCAAGAAGATTGAGCTGAGCAACAATGGGCAAGCGGGGGTCAACCAGTTGAACCGCATCATTTATAGAAGGGCCCAACATTTTGACCCAAGTAGGCGCCCAAACCCCTATGGCAATTTCGGTTGCGAGTTTCCGTACCTGGCTTCTTTGGGACCAATCTTGCATATAGACCTTTGTGACCATCTTGGTAGTTTAGGGTGGATTGACCCATGGGGTAAGGGTTCATCAGCGAGGTTCATGCAGGTTACATGGTGTTGAAGGGTTGCTCAAAATCGGGGGACCCCCAAACAGGGATGGTGTTGGTTTCCTTCTAAAGCACCCCCCCAAAAAGGTACCTTCACAGGGTTGACACACCCACGTAATACCGCAAGCGCCTCGCTTGCCGAGCTGAGCCGAGGGGGATCTTTCTGATCGACGCTACTTGCTCGGGCTGGGACTGGGGGTGCCAGCATGAGCTGCTGCCCTCCTGCTCCCTGGAGGACTTTGAGCAGAGCCCCGGAGTGAAGTCCAGCTTTTTTTTGTTCCTCCTTTTTTGTTTTTCTTCTTCTTCTCACCCTTTTTGGTGAGTTCGGTGGGAAGCTTCCGCTTTCTTTCTTTTTTTGGGTGTTCCCTTGGGGAATTGCGTGGAAAGAAGCACCAAAACCATCATCATTTGGTACTGCAGGGGTCCAATCATTTTGAACAACGTTTAGTTGACATCCTTGTGTCCCTTCTTTCTCTCTTGTTGTTCTCTAGTGCTACCATTCGACCCGATCACAGGCGATCCAAATTTGGCCCCTAAAAATAACAGCGCACGGGCCCGATCATGGTGTCCTTTTAGGAAGCTCGATAGCCCTGGTAGATTGTGAAACCACCAGGTTGACCAGGGCCATCTTTTTTTCTTCGCCAAAACAACAAACAAGGACACCTACAGACCCAATGATTGCCAATGTTCTACCCTTTCTATCATGGTACCAAAAAAATGTAGTGGCTGCTTTTGTGGCAGTAAATCCAAGAAAGAAGGAGGGGTTGTGGTTTGGGCACGTGTCAGGAAACCGCAAGTTCCTGCTCGGGGCATGTGAAAAGGCCAATCTTTCCATTCTCATAGACAGGTTGCGCAGCCTCTAAAACACGATCACAGCACCGGGGCCCAAGCAGGTTTCCACTACCGCTTCTTTCTCTCTTGTTGTCCCTTCTTTCTCTCTTTTTGTTTGGATATGTTCTTCTTGGAAGGATCACACATTGCACGCTCGTGGCCATTGTTGTCAGAGTTGTCCGACCTAAACGGCACAATGTTTAATTGGCAAATGTGGGGCCCCTGCTTTTTAAAGATATTGTTGAACAACAACCAAGAAACACGCGGGGGAGGTGTTCCTTTTTGTTTGGGTGCCTCCCTCAAACATCCACTGCCATAGCAAGTGGGGTAGTTTATACCGTGTTTCTTTTCCTGGATTCTTCAACAGTCCTGCATCCATCAGATGGTAGTGCATTTGTCCACATTATGAGTTAACAGATTGGGACTCCCCGCATCTTGACTCCAGTTGGGTGTGTCTCGCTTTATATAGGGGGGCGCACAAATGTCTATTTTCCTTTTGGGTGTCCTGTAAAACTTAACTCCCCCCCAAACACAAAGAGCAACCATCGTCTCCACACGGACCCCCCAAAGCAGTGGTTTCGTTGGTTTCCGTTTGCCACGAAAGGGAACCTTCCAAAAAGACGCCCAGTTTGACCCCAACACACGCCCAAAGGAGCTTGAGGCATGGTGCCCGCTGGTTGGAACAGCAGGCTTGAGCCGCCCGCCAGCGAGGCGGCCAAGTTGAAAAGCGGCCAAGTTTCGAAACCAATCAGACAAAGGCAAAGTATAGGTCCGTGTTTTTTGCGGGTACGGTGAGTGTACCCCTTTTTGGTGGTTTTCCTCTTAGTTTTCCTTTAAATCCGTACAAGAAGGGTACCCTCAAAAAAGACACTCATATGGCTTTGTCTCAAAAGGAGACCGGGCAGCAGTTTTTGGGAGGCCTCTAAAACAAGATGCACCCGTAATTACTTCAACTGTGCAAAGGCAATCCTGAATCCTTACCAAGGGTTACAAGGATTGGCCAGCCTTCTGTTTCGAACAGCCCAGACGGGTGTGTCTCTAAGAGAACCCTCAAAATGGGCATTTTGCCTTTGGTTTTCCTTCCAACAAAACCCCAAACAGGATCCCTGGAAAAAAGGACACCCGTTTATACATTGGTTATCAACAGCTGTTTCTTCCACCAATTTTTTAGCCTAGTGATCCTGAGTTGAGAAGAGGCTTCCCTTTGGCATGGACAAAAACAGATGTGTGATTACATAGGCGGAAACATGTACCACGTTCAAAGCTACTTACTTGTGGTTCACCGGGACAGTCCGACAAGCAACATCGTTTGACGGATTGAGCATTTGTCAGGGATTTTCCAATTTCTAGATATATAGATATATACATATATATATATATATATATGAATACCTTAATATCCTGTGAAGTTGTGACTGGACCAGGGCCATCCAACCCCGGAGGTATCGCTCAGCTTGCCTGAGTCCTGAGATTCCCTTGCCATGCACAGGGGCGAGGGGCTTGGGGTATCATGGAGCCTTGGTGGAGTTTGTGGAGCGACGGCCTTTGCAGAGGCCCATCCCCGAATGATTTGCAAAGTCCCCTTAGATTTTCGTGGAACAGCACGATAACATGCTTTTAGCTGCATCGACATTCGATGCTGCCGGGTTTCAATTCGGGCGACCCGCGGGCTTTGCTGTTTGTTTTGCGGCCTACCCGACATGGAAGTGCAAGGGGTTTTAATCTCTTGAGGTAATGCATGGCGGCACCGCAGCAAGCCCTGTGAACAAGCACAGCCGGCGTGCCAACTTCAGCGCCGCATTGCAAAAGCCAAGCAAGCTGGGCGTGCAGCTGAGCGCCAGTAGGCGTCTTCTACCTGCAAGCAGCTTGCGTCTCAGGCACGCAAATGTAGTCTGCAAAGTCATATGGCTATTAGTTTAAACGG
Source organism: Effrenium voratum (assembly GCA_963377175.1). NCBI lineage: Eukaryota > Dinophyceae > Suessiales > Symbiodiniaceae > Effrenium > Effrenium voratum. The sequence goes on from CAUJNA010002167.1 coordinate 35,735, forward strand.
GGCTCTTACAAAAAGGGTGGGTGTGCTGAATCCCCATGAACATTTCTTTCATCAAGGGCTGCCCAATTGCAAATCAGACCCACGTATCATGTGAGTGTGCAGAGTCATATGAGTCATATGTTTGAATGCGACGCGCTATAGCTGGCACGCTGTGCAGCCGGGCGCCAGTAGGTGTCTGCTATCTGACTTGCGAATATGCTACGCCTCAGATTCACCATTCGTCGTGATTTCCCTCAAAATTTACAAGCACACCTGCCTCAACCCATCTTGAATGACAGGGTGTTTCCTGTTCTTTGCTTGCAATATTGAGGGAGGTCGACGGACATGTCCAACTTTCTGAGAGGCTTTCCCACGTCAGAGACAATTGCCGAGCAGATGCATTGTATGTTCATTCTATTTTTTTAGGGCGGTTCCCCACCTCCTTACCGGCAGATGCTTCGGCTGGGAACGCTCGATTCTCTCGCCTGCCAAGCAGGCCCAATACATATGAGCAACGGCCTATATTTGCAGAAGACTACAGTAAAGGCCGAGAGGAACACTATTGTTACCTCACGCACAAACACATGCGGTTGGAAAACGAGGTCAATGAGGATAAACAGGCGCGGGGTCGGAGAACGAGGTGGGAACACCTGACCATTGAATCATGTAGCAAAATCGGCTGTAGCTCATATACCCTCCGGTGCCACGTTCCGGCCGTCGAACATGCACTGTGAATGGCTGCCTTGAGCAGTTGTTGCCAGTTCCAGGCTAGGTACAATGTAGATTCGGTCGGTGATCATTCCAATTCTCTCAGAAATGACATGTTGGGGAATATCCGTTTTTTGGGGGTTGGGCTTCAGCTCTTGACTCGTTGACAACCCCAAAACTAGCCATTGAACGACCGCCTGGGCTGATATTCTATGGGCGGCCGACTGAGTTGCTCCAGGAGGCAGGGCCTTTTGATTTGCGAGTTTTGAGTTGGCCATGTTGAGTCATGGCACAGGTTCAGCTTTCATTTCCAGGTCCTTCGAGTGAGCCAAGAGGTTTCAGCTCACGCGGATCCAGCGAGAAGTCAGCGACCTGCTGTCTTTTCAGTTCACGAGGTGAAAATTGGAGCGTCGCAGTCGCATTGCCGCAGATGTGACTTGTGACTCAGCGCCATAGAGTGAGTGGCTTCGGCTTTCTCGATTCCTGTAGAGTGCCTTTTTGTTTTGGCGCCCCCCAAACGCATTTTTGGAGACACACCCGTATTGGCTTTCCACATGTCTGTGGCTTTGACCGCAGCTAAGTTTGGGTTGCTTATTTGTTGGGTGGTCAAACCAGAGGCCCGTTTTGGGTTTCGGTGACATGTCGTGCCGCCATTTTTCAGGGGAGTCCAAAGGCAACTATTGTTCATTGTTCATACTGGGCATTTGTGACAAGGTGTCCGTTTTGCAATTGTTGAAGAACATCGAGAAAGGAAACCATGTGAGCAAAAACCAACATTGCAATTGGAGGTTGGTGGGGGACGTTCACAAGCCTAAAGGTATGGCTGCCTTTGGAGACCATCGCATGGTTTCCGGAAAACGTCTACTCACCGGGGGCGTCGTTATTGGTAGATGCGCTCCGGTTTCCGGCTTTCGCATGGCTGAGACAGCTGCCGACTCCCTGGGCTGCAGTGCGCTGCACAGTGCGGCAGCGGCAGGCGGGCTTTTTGCACCTGCTGCGGAAAGGGAATTCCAGAGAATAATGGAGAGGGAATTCCAATGTGGTGGTGTTTTTTTTGTTTGTGTTTTTCCCCACCCGACAGGACGGGGTTGTTAGATTTTATGTTAGAATCCACGTTTGCGATGCTTCTACACCACGCCCCCACCCAGTATCCCGCCAGAGCAGCTCGCCAGCGGATCCCGCCAAGTATGAGCAGCTCGCCAGTGGATCCCGCCGAGTATCCCGCCAGAGCTGCTCGCCAGTGGATCCCGCCCAGTATCCCGCCAGAGCTGCTCGCCAGTCGATCCCGCCGAGTATCCCGCCTGTGCGGCTCGCCAGTGGATCCCGCCAGTATCCCGCCAGAGCAGCTCGCGTCCAAAAAAAGGCTGATGGTGGAGGGTGGGGATTGCTCGAAGCGAAGTACTTTGTGGAGTTTTCCCGAAAGCATCGCGAAGGGTTCTTCCGTGCAGAGCCTTGGACAAGTTACATGGGCATTTCGCTGCGTCAAGAGAGCCAGTTACATAGAGCGCCAAGTTGCACAAGAGCCAAGTTGCACAGAGCCAAGCAGCACAGAGCCGTTACATAGAGCCAAGTTGCAAGAGAGCCAGTTGCACTCAGAAAAGCAGAGCCGCGGCAGCACAGAGCTATGCGCCAGGAGCCAAGCGGCACAGAGCCAGTTGGCATTGCGTTGCGCAGGCCGCTACAGAGCAGTTGCAGAGCCAAGTTGCACGAGCCAAGTGACACAGAGCCAAGTGGCGCAGAGGCGGCGCAGAAGAGCCAAGCGGCACAGGTGGCGCAGAGCCAAGCGGCACAGAGCCGCGGCGCAGGAGCCAGTGGCACAGAGCCAAGTGGCACAGAGCCAGTTGCATTGCGTTGCGCAGAGCCGTTGCACAGGAGCCAGCTCAGGCAGCCAAGTTGCAAGAGAGCGAGGCGGCGAGCCAAGGCGCGCAGTGAGGCGCGCAGAGAGAAGCGGCACAGGTGGCGCAGAGCCAAGCGGCACAGAGCCAAGTGGCGCAGAGCCAGTGGCACAGAGCCAAGTGGCACAGAGCCAGTTGCATTGCGTTGCGCAGAGCCAAGTTGCACAGAGCCAAGTTGCGCAGAGCCAAGTTGCACAGAGCCAAGTGGCACAGAGCCAAGTGGCGCAGAGGCGGCGCAGAGCCAAGCGGCACAGGTGGCGCAGAGCCAAGCGGCACAGAGCCAAGTGGCGCAGAGCCAGTGGCACAGAGCCAAGTGGCACAGAGCCAAGTCAAGTGGCACAGAGCCAAGTCAAGTGGCACAGCGCCAAGTGGCACAGAGCCAAGGTTCCAACTTAGCGTGCCCGTTAACATGTATACATTTGCTGGCCTCATTAGAACCTGTTTCCAACTTAGTCTACTATTTGCGGCATTGACTCCACTGATGGTTCTGCCGGATGTGGGCCCGTAAATGCAGTTGCTTGAGCCTGTTTCCAACTTAAGGTGAACCTTGCGGCATTGATTGATGCTTCGCCTCTAATGTGTACACTTGCTTGAACTTGTTTTCCACTTAGTGTGAATTTGCGGCATTAACTTCAGCTATTAATGTTCTTTTGCGGCATTGGTGCTTCGGCGTAAGCAGCTATGTAAGTTAGTTTAGGTTTCTAAGGCGCCGGGGTGGGAGTTTGATCATCGCTCGGGATTGCGACCCTCTGCGGAGATCCGTGTGGTCGAGGTTAAAAAACTGAGGGCTTTTTACGATTTCTGCGGCGCCCGCGCGATTCTCTGCGGAGATCCGCGTGGTCGAGGTTAAAAAAACAGAGGACTTCTTACGATTTCTGCGGTGCCCGCGCGATTCTCTGCAGAGATCCGCGTGGTCGAGGTTAAAAAACAGGACTTTTACGATTTCTGCGGTGCCCGCGCGATTCTCTGCAGAAATCCGCGTGGTCGAGGTTGAACAACAGGGGACTTTCTACGATTCTGCGGTGCCCGCGCGACCCTTTGCGGAGTTCGCCAAGACGACGAATTCGCACGGCGCCGCAGCGAGCGCGTCGACACGCACGATCTCCGCAGACAGTCGCGCGCGCGCGCCGAAAGAGTCGAAAAAAGTTCACAGTTCTTTGACATCGACCGCGCGGATCTCCGCAGAAGGTCACGCGACGCAAGAATCGTAAAAAGTCCTCAGTTGTTTAACCTCGACCACGCGGACCCCTCTGCGGGCGGAGATCGTGCGTGTCAAAGCGCTCTCGCTCTGGCGCCGTGCGATTTCCTTGCTTGCGAAATGGTCTTTGGATGTTGTCTCGTAGCTTGCGCGCCTGCTTTCGCAATTCCGCGGTCGCGGGTTCGATTCGCCCCTGGTCCAATCGCAACTTCTCAGTATGAAGGTAGTAAGGCGAAGTACACTTTCGCGGCTCCGGCTGGAACAAGTACGAAAGTAGTACGGGAAGTAAACTTTCGCTGCTCCGGCGCAACTTTTGAGCACGAAGTACACTTTCGCGGCTCCGGCTGGAAAATCGCAACTTTTACGTACGAAAGTAGCACGCAAAGTACACTTGCGCAGCTCCGGCTGGAAAATTGCAACTTTGAAGTTCGAAAGCATTTCGCGACGTAAACTGTTGCAGCTCCGGCCGGAAAATCGCAACTTCTAAGTACGACAGTAGTACGCGAAGTAAACTTTCGACGCTCCGGCTGGAATATCGCAACTTTTGAGTACCAAAGTAGCGTGCGAAGTAAACTTCCGCAGCTCCGGCTGGAAAATCGCAACTTTTAAGTACGAAAGTGTTTCGCGAATAGAGGAAACTTGTTCAGAGCAACTTGCTGAGAGAACTTGCTGAGAGAACTTGCTTGGAGGAAATCGCGACAACTTGCCCAGAGCAACTTGCACAGAGAACTTGCTTGGAGAACTTGCTCAGAGCAACTCGCGCCAACAACTTGCTCAGAGCAACTTGCACAGAGAACTTGCTTGGAGAACTTGCTCAGAGGAACTCGCGCCAACAACTTTGCTCAGATGCGCAACTGCACGGAGAACTTGCTGGGATTGCAAGGAGAACCTGCCGCCGCTGCCAATGCTTTCGGGCCACCCGCCTTGTAGATTTTCCTTTTTTCTGGACACCAACCGGAAACTAACCCTGGGAGTCCTCTTTTGCGGCAAGCCCGTGTATCGGATTCCAAACACGGCCCACTTTAGGAAAGGATCCCTGCCTATGAAGGTTAGTTGTTCGTGACAGCTGCCCGGGCAGACCATGGCTGAACGCTGAATTGACCCAGTTGGGCACCCCCCTCCCATTCTAGCCCTGCGACGGCACACAGGCGCACACTAGACAACCCAATGGTGATGGAGAAGGTAAACGCCAACTGGGATCAGACTTGCTGACACATTGCCCTTCACCCTTTCCAGTGACCGCATTGAAGAGTTTGTCCTGTGGCCAGTGGCATACATTCGAGACACGTGTTTTGTTGTTCTGGCACCGAACAACAGACAACCGCGAAACCGACCTCGCATAAGCACCAAAGGTGCAAAGGTGCGGAACCTTTTCATGTGAAGCAACCGACTGAAGACGTTTCGTTTCCATGCTCTTATTGACATCTCTCGCTTGGACATCAGAGCAACTCTTGGGCCGCAAAGTACCCAAATCCCCCCTGTCCAGTCCTTCTCCAAGTTCTTCCAAGCCTCTTCCCTCTGAAGTGACTGCTCCCAAGTAGAAGCCTAGGCCATGGAGAAGTGTGTCAGCTGCTCTTGCAGCATAGCGTGGAGAAGGCGCCCAAGGGCGCTTTCCACGCGCTGGTCCAGCAGCTCGTCTAAGTTGTCAGGCTGTCTTTTTTGGTGAGGGATCAGCGAGACATTGAGTTGAGTGCGCTATAGTTCTAAGCCAAACACACAGGATCTCACCCACCAGTTTGAGCGGCGCCATGGGCAAAACGCTCTTTTATGTGGGGTTGGTAGGGATCGAACTAGTTTGTCAGACAACCTGAAGGAACCTTGAGAGCCATCATTGACAAACTCTTCATTGCTTTGCATCTCCACA
>CAUJNA010002168.1:0-30000 GCA_963377175.1 Effrenium voratum
GCTGGAAATCTTGATGATTGGCGGGGCATCCCAAGAGGCAAATTTGGCAGATGTTGTGGCGACCCAATCCCTAAGTCTTGACATGGTTTGACTCGAGCGTGCCATTGTGCAGTCACGTGGCGTCCACGCTCTCACGAGACACCCATGTTGGATTCATGAGAGGCTCATGCAGGAATCATGCAACTGTGTTCTGCCTGAGGGCCCCAAGCTCGCCCAAGGCGCAAGTCCTGCCTTTTTTCTGTGGAGCCGGGCTTGGGTGTTCATCTGCAACCGCGTTTTTAAGCCGCACAAAGCTGGGATACTCTTGTAGCGTCCGTTTCAAAGCCCTCAGTCAATGGTCCTGGGCGGGAGCTGTCCCAGGAAGTCGTCCAGCTGCCTCAGCGCAGCGGCCTGCCGCGCTTCGTTAGCCGGCGTGTTGCCGCATGGACGCTGCCTTGAAAGCTGGCAAAGCTTCATGGACGTCTCCCTGTCGAACTGGCCGGTCCGCCCCAGCGCAGCGTGGCCACGCACCGTCGCGGCTCTGAGCGTCGACGGCTACACGCTGACCCTGGTTGTGAACCCCTGGAACATCGTCACCTGCAGCCTGACTCCCGGCCGGGAGCTCAGCAGGCCTACTTTGCCCCGCCGCACGAGACGGTGTACGGAGCGCTGAGGAGAAGCAGCCGGCCACCGAGTTCCGGCTGTAACGCCGACAAGTTCCGGTACAACAAGAAGCTTGCGGACCGGCGCGTGGAGGACGCGGGCGCCTTCTCTCCCCCTCTCTCACGCCCAGCTTGCCCGTCAGGAGGCCGTCCACCTGCGCGATGGGGTAGTAGCCGAGCAGGGCTGGAGGCCATTGCCGTGTCCTGGTCGGCAGCCAAGCAATGCACCAGCGCCGAGGCGGTGGTGAAAACGTCCTGGTCCGGTCGCAGCGCACCCGCGATGGCGCCTGTCCTGGGCGCTCGCCGTTCGGTAGTCGCCCAGCAGCGCGTGTCGTCGCCCAGCAGCACGTCCACTTGCGCCGAGATGTAGTAGGCCAGCAGCGCAGCTGCGAGGGCCGCGTCCGCCACTGCGATGGAGTAGCAGTCGGCCGTGATGCAGCGTGTCGTCGCCGTTGGCCAGCGCAGCAGAGAGAGGAGCCTCCAGATGCAGGTTGCGAACGACGTTGCTTCCGCGAACGAGCTCCCAAGTTGTGAAGCCCGCCCAGGCCGGCGCGTTAACAACTCCGCTGCCGGAAAGCTGCAGGGCGGCGAGCTCCGCGAGGATTGCGTCGAGGGCGCTCTGGAGCGCGGTCTTGCTGGCGGAGAGCGCGGCGTTCGTGGCGTATGAGGCCAGCAGCGTCGCGTCGGCCTTGGCCCCCTGGAGGGCCGTGATGCTGGCGTCCCGGCTAGCAAGCTGCGCTGCGACGAAGGCCTCGGTGGCGAGGCCCAGCAGCGCATTTGCTATTTTGGTGTCTACCTCCAGTGGAAGTCCGTCCACCGTGGAGAGCAGGGAGGCCAGCGCGCTGGCGTCCGCCTTGCCGAGGAGGGCCGCGTCCAGGGCTGCCGTGGTGACGGCGTCCAGGAGGGCCGCTGCTATCTTAGAGTCCACCACCGAGGAAGTGTCGACGGTAGACTGCAGGGCGTACGCGGTCAGCGCGCTGGCGTCCGCCTTGGAGGCCTGCAGCCCCGAGATGGTGGCGTCTCGGCTCGCGAGCTTGGAGGCCAGCGCCGCGGCGGTGACGGCCCCCAGGAGAGCGTTGGCCACCTTGGTGTCCAACTCCAGCGGCGTGATCCTCGCCGCTATGTCTAGGGAGTGCTGGTCCACCACCGTCTTGAGGCCGTAGTTGGCGGCCACCGTGGCCAGCGTGGCGTTGTTGGCCGAGGCGATGGAGCCGTTCATGGCCGCCGTGGTGCTGTAGTTGGACGTCCACGCCGTCCGGGGTGCTCTTCGTCGCCACCACGCCCTCCAGCACGTCGAAGGCCGACTGGTCTGCCTTGTTGGAGAGACCCGTGGTCAGCGAGCTCTGCAGCGCGGCGATGCTGCTTCCGTGCGCGGCCACCTGTCCGTCCGTGGCGGCCAGGGCCGCCGCCGTGGCCAGGGGCGCAATTGCCGGCGCCCGCGCGCTGCTGTCCAGCTTTGAGGCCAGCTCTGCGGTGACCCGGGCGTCCAGGGACTGGATGGCCGCCGCGTTGTTGCCGGCGGCTGCCGTGTTCACCACCAGGTCCGTTACTTGCGCGTAAGGCGTCAAAGCGAGGGCCAGCTGCCCTACGGTGACGTGCGTGCCGTCAGTCACCTCTCCGTTGTCCAGGACCTCCAGGATATTGCCGGTAACAGGTCCTTCAAACATGTTTACATATGTTCTCACGCCTTAGTCCAGTGGCTAAGGCGTCGGCCAAGGAGCTAAGCGCTTCTTACTCCGCACGGGGCTCGATTCCTGCCGCGAGCGCAGTTGAGTACCATTCAGTCCGAACTCCGGCCGTTCGGAGAAGTTTCCTTGTAATCCTCGTGATTCGGGGGGTAGTGTGTTTGACACACCACCCCCTCACAGGCGTCACCGCTTGTTGGTGTGTCAAACACACCAACCCCTCTTCGGCACAAGTTTTCCGCAAGTACGTGTCACAGTCCGTGGGTGACCTTGAAAGCGAGGCCCGCGCCAGGCCCGCACCAGGCCCGCACCAGGGTTTTTTCGGATGTGACTCAATTTTTTGATTTGACCGATTTCGCCGGTCAATCGCGGGACCTGCGCACGATGGAGCCAGTCTCCGAAATAATCGGACACTGCTTCGTAGTTGGTGATACGAGACATCAGCTGCGTGCCTCCATGTCGGCGGGCTGGCGTGGCTCTGCCGGGCAGGTTCGCCGAAACTTTAGACAGTTGTCCCCCGCAGGACAACTGGATGTTTTTTCCTGGGAAGAACTCCGACCTTGGCGCGGGCTCGGCAGGGCTCCGATGCCGGGCAGGTGGCGCGGCAGGAATGTGGCGCGCTAGGTATCGAAGCCTCCGATGCCGGGCAGGTGGCGCGGCAGGAATGTGGCGCGCTAGGTATCGAAGCCTCCGATGCCGGGCAGGAATGTGATGCTCGAAACAAGTGGCACTTGTGCTTTTGAAGTGCCTCGGACTGGAAACAGGCACCAACCATTTTTTGGTTGCTGCCCGCGTGGAGTTCGGAACTGGAAACAGGCATGTCCCTTTTTTTCGGAGTTGCCCCGCGTGGAGTTCCGCGTGGAGTTCCCCTCAATCCTGGGGTGACAACAGGATTGAAGGGAGCAATCCTGGGGCCACAACAGGAGTGGCGTGGCTCCGATGGGCAGGCGCGGCAGGTATGTGGGAGGCCGATATTTTGTGTGCCAAGAACATGTTCATCCGACATGTACTCCGACATGTTGAAGAAATCAAGCGTATAGCAAGGAATCCTGGGGGAATTTCAATGCAGGGACACTGCAGGGAATCCCTGCATTCCCTGTATCTCTCTCTTTAGAGGGGGTTTCCCAAATGGCTTATATTCTACCTGAGAGGCTCCTAGCACTCGTCCGTCCAGCATTTGACCTCGTCCTGCGAAGGATTCGAAGTCTAAAACGCTGCGTGCAGGCGTGAGGCTGCAAAATAGAGACCCCTAGATATGCGCTGCAATTTGGCTCCAGGTTGCATTTCAAGCGATGTCAAGCTTTGCCAAAGGAAACCCCTTTTCCTTTTTTTTCGGGGACCCCTTTTTTTGGGACCCCTTGTTTTCTTTTTTTTTTGTTTTTCTTAGCCCTGCAAAGGTTGGCTCGCTTGAAATGCAACCTGGAGCCAAATTGCAAGCATATCTAGGGGTAATTATTTTGCAGCCTCACGCCTCCACGCAGCGTTTTAGACTTCGAATCCTTCGCAGGACGAGGTCAAATGCTGGACGGACGAGTGCTGGGAGCCTCTCAGGTAGAATATAAGCCATTTGGGAAACCCCCTCTAAAGAGAGAGTGCGCGCTGTGCGGCTGCGGGCTGACGGTGGCCAAGGCCCGGCGCATCCTGGACGCGCCGCCGCGGTACCTTGCGCAGGTGAAGACGGACTGCCTGCTGACGCAGCGGCTGCCGAAGCGCTTCGCGGAGCGGCTGCGGGCGCTGGAGGCGCTGCGCCGCCCGGACGGCACGCCGGTCTACCGCGTGGAAGAGACGAAGCCTTTGCTGGGCAGCAGCAGGGCGCCGCGCATGGAGGCGGAGCGCCCCAAACAGCGGAGGTGGAACGGGGTGGACGACCCCGTGAACCACTGCCTGGCGGGCAACTCCCTGCTGCTCACGGGCCTGCCGGGCACCGGGAAGAGCTCTACCCCTCCAAGCCCGGGTGGCCGGACACCACGCTGGTCATCAGCCACAGCAAGCGCATGGCCGTCAACGCAGCGGCGAACCGGGCCCTGGCGCCGGAGGCCTCAAAGCTCCTAGAGCTGGAGACACACGTCATCCACATAGATTTGGGGTGCCACGAAACGGTACCACAGGTACCACATGGATTTTGCCAAACTGCAGGGTTTGGCCGGGGCTGCGCCTCATCGGGGCCGGCGGAAAGATACCCAAGGGCGTCTTTGTGGCCGTGGCGGAAGTGGAGCCGGACGGAGTGAGAACCAGGAGCTGCTGCGGGCCACCCGGCCGAGCCACGCAGTGACCTACGCCAGCTGCCAGGGCCTCACCCTCCACAACCGCGTCCGCCTGGACCTGGAGTCCTGCCACCTCACGCTGCGCCACCTGTACGTGGGCTCGCGGGCCACGAGCTCCGAGCTGCTGGAGGCGGCCTAGAACGGGCAGCACGGCGCCTCCAGGGGCTCCAGCATGAGGTGGCGCACCTCGAAGAGCACGCCCCACTGCCTGCCCATCAGCCACACGTGCCGGGCCTCCACAAGCGCGCGGCCCCTGCGGCGCGCGAACTCCGCGGGGCGCGGCACGCGGTTGCCGGCCGGGTCCCAGAAGAGGCAGCGCTCCAAGTCCATCTTGCACTTCACGTGCTTGCCCTTGGCGCTCACCTTGACGGCGCGCTGCAGCTGGCTCTCAAGCTCGGTGCGGGCGGCCCCGGAAAGGGCTTCTGGAAGATGATCATGTTGTCGATGACGCCCTGCTCCACCTCCTCCGTCCACAGCTCCAGGTCGGTGTTGCTCGCAAAGCACACGCCCACCCTCTTGGCCCCGTCGTCCTGGAAGTTGCCGGGCTCCCACAGCACCTCCACGTCCACCTTGCACACCAGCGCGCCCTGATGGGAGTCCTCTATGGACATAAACTTCCCCCCCTTGGCATTGGTCTGAACGTCCAGCCCGAGTGCAAGCTTCATTGCGAAGTTCGGCTCCTTTTTTTATCCGTAGGAAAAAAGTCCGGTCCGATGAACGTGCGAGTTTTCTTGGTCGTCGCAGTGGCGGTGATCTTGCTCTTTAAAAATGCCGAGACTCCTGGAGCTTTTCTGCGGCACCAAGTCGGTGGGCAGGGCCTTCGAGGCGGCGGGCTGGGAGGTCGTCTCCCTGGACATCGTGTCGAAATTTGAGCCCACCATCCTGTGCGACATCCGGAGCTGGGACTACACTACGTTCCCGCCGGGGCACTTCGACATGGTCTGGGCCAGCCCGGTCTGCACGGAATACAGCCGCGCGCTGACGACGCGCCCGCGGCGGCTCCTGGAGGGCGACGCGCTGGTGCTCAGCGCCCTTGAGATCATTGCGCACTTTGACCCGCTCATGTGGATTGTGGAGAACCCGGCCACCGGGCTGCTGAAGACCCGGCCGTTCATGGAGCGCCTGCCCTGGGTGGACGTGACATACTGTAAGTACGGAACTCCGTACAGGAAGCAGACGCGGCTGTGGACCAACATGCGCTGGAGACCGAGCCGAGGGCTGTGCAGGAGCGGCAGCCGCTGCGGCGCGTGGCAGGACGGCAGGCACCTCCGGGCCGCGCAGCGGGGGCCGCGGCTGATGGAGGGGCAGTACGAGAGGGTCAGCCAATCACGCGAGCTGCTCTACAGCGTCCCTGCTGCGCTGTGCGAGGAGATTGCGCGCGCGGCCACGGAGGAGCTTGCGGAGCGGCTGAGCATTCCGGACTAGGCTTCCTCTGGAAAAATGCACATTTTTCCATGTTTTTGCATGTTTTTTTTGGCGGTGCCACTAAACGCCAAAAATGGCGCAGAGGGGCACCCCCCGCCTTTTTTCTCGTTTTTGGGCGCATTCAAAAGCGGTGCCACGTTTCACCAAAAATGGTGAAGAGGGGCACCCCCGCCTTTTTTCTCGTTTTTTGCTCAACTCAAAAGCGGTGTCACTAAACTTCAAAAATGAAGAAGAGGGACACCGGGCCTCTTTTCTCGTTTTTGGGCGCACTCAAAAGCGGTGTCACGTTTCACCAAAAATGGTGAAGAGGGACACCCCCGCCTTTTTTCTCGTTTTGCTCAACTTGAGCGGTGTCACGCTTCATCAAAAATGAAGCACACCGGGCCTTAGTCAAGCACAGAGACGCCCGTGCCGGAGAGCGTCACCAGCTGGTAGGCCACCAAATGAATGAACAGGTCCGTCATCGTGCCGTCCAGGCCCTTGAAGGTGAACCGGGCAAGGTCGCCCGAGCGGGTGCTGACGCCACTCAGCGGCATCTTGGGCACGCGCTCGGTGGGAAAGCCGGCAATGAAGCTGTGGCGCAGGTAGCCCACGCGGCCGATGTCGATGTTGCGCACCGTGTCGTCGTAGGTGCCCGCGAGGACGGAGAGGAAGTGGAAGTGCTCCGAGGCTCCCTTCATGGGGTTGTGAGGGTACTGCAGGCTGCCCAGCTGCATCTGCGACTCCAGGAGGCTGTCCTCCTGCCTGGCCGCGCCGATGGGGGCCACGTCCTGCCCCGGGTTGGCCAGCAAGTGGATCTTGGAGCCCGCGTCGTTGTCCCAAAAAGTCACGAACGCTCCCATGAGTTTCGTGAAGGCGCGCGCCACGGTGACGTTGTGCTCCGCCACGCCCGGAGGCACGTGGACTGCTGCGTGTGCACCGTGGGGTAGCTGAACACGAGGGACCTTCCTGAGAGGAGCACGCGGTTGAAGGACTCTACCAGCGCAGAGTCCAGGACGACCTGGGAGGCCAGAACTCGGACGTTCTGGATCTCGAAGTCGGTGCTCAGCGTGGCCCCCGCCGGGTGCGCCCCGGCGTTCTCGGACCACAGCGCAGTGGTGGCGTCCGCAAACTCAATTTCTATCACCAGGTTCAGCTGCGGCGGCAGCATCTTCCCGCAGCGCAGGATGCCCACCATGGTGGGGCGCAGCAGCACGTCCGCGTAGCCGCCCTGGTGCACCGCGCGGGCGATGCGCGGGTCGTTCACTTCGTCGAAACCCTCCATGGCCTTGTTGCGGTTGTACTCTCTGCCCTTCAGCAGGTCGTGCACGGCCACGGTGCGCCGTAGTAGTTGATGTCGTCGCAGCGCTGGCCGTTGGCGAAGACCTGGACGCGCTGGACGAAGCAGGCGGGGTTGGGCGTGGCCGGGGCCAGCGGGTTGGTGCCGTCCGTGTTCCTGACGCGGAAGGCGATCTTGATGGACTCGGGGTCGATGAAGGACGTGCCGCTGGTGAGCGGGATGCGGCAGACCCTAGAGGTTGTGGGGGAGAAGGAGCTCAGCGAGCTGGGGAAGTACTGCACGTCATGCCGCGCCGTCACGTAGCTTGTGTTGCTTGTCTTCAGCTTGTAGTCCAGGCTCTGCATCAGCTCATCCTGGGCTCCGGCGGTGACTACCTCCATGCTTGTTTATATACACGCATTTTGACTCGTACGGCGAAGGAAAACTATTACTCCAGTGCGTACATAGATGTACGGCCTGGAGTAATAGCATTTTGCAGCGCAAAACCGTGCAAAAAAGCTATTAGTCCAGGGTGTACATGTATGTACGGCCTAGACTAATGGCTTTTTTTTAGCGCAAAAACCGTGCAAAAGCTATTAGTCCAGGGTGTATATTGATATACGGCCTGGAGTAATAGCTTTTCTCAGCGCAAAACCGTGCAAAAGCTATTAGTCCAGGGTGTATATTCATATACGGCCTGGACTGATAGCATTTTTGTTGCGCAAAACCGTGCAAAAAAAACTCTCCCCCAGGAGGAGGGTTTTTATTTTTTTTTTAAGCAGCCTCAATGTCTCGCGCCAGCTGGTCAAAGCTGGGCGGAGGCAGGCTCCGGCGTGAACTGGAGCTCGCCCGCGAGCTCGGCTGGGACTGGGGCAGGGCCACGGGGTTCAGGCCCCAGGAGAAGGGGCGCGGCGTGTTGGACTGCGCCTGACGCGGAAGCCGGACTGCGAGGAGGCGCGGCTGCTTGCGGGGCTGCCGGACGTGCTGCTGCCGGTGCGCAGCGTGAAGTGCTGAGGCTGCGTGGCGTCGTTCATGTTGTTGGCGGACCGGACGTCCTGCACGGCCGCGTCCTCGCTGCCCTGCTGGGGCCGGAAGAGCGTGTTCTCGAGACCCAGCCCGTGCCGCGCGCGAGGCCGTAGGCTGCGCCGCCTGCGAGCCCCACGGCCAACCCAGCCGTCGCCGCCGCGCCAACTCCCGCCGCGCCAGCCAACGTTCCAGCAACCTCGCCCACGGTGGGCGCCAGGGCTGCGGCCCCCTCGGCCAGGCCCCCCAGGTACCCAAAGGCTCCGCCCACGCCCTCGGCAACGGCCACCTCGCCCTCCTCCGCAGCCACGGCCGCCGTCTCCTCAACGGCCTGCGCCGCGCCACGCTCCACCTCCTGCGCGCGCTGCCCCGCCTCGTCCAGGAGGCGCTCCACGTCACTGGGCCGGCCTATGATCTGCGGAGGCGGCTGCGCCTGGCCCGGACGGGGCAGCACGTTCAGACGCACGTACTCAGCTGCGTCCTGAACCAGCTGAGAGCGGAAGGCCTGCGCGGCTGCAAGTCCCGCTGCCCCTGCGCCTATGAGGTCCGCTGCCGCCTGCGCGCCGTCTGCAGTGCTGCGCAGACGGTCCGTGATGGAGGGCGGCCCCTGCCCGTTGCTGGCCAGCGCGCCGGCCTCGGGGTCTCCCGCCAGGTCGTCCTCAACAAAGCGGGTTCCGCCGTACCCTTGGTACCTCCGCGCAAGGCGCACGTCCTCGTCCGTGGCCTCTGCGGGAGTGCGGAAGCCTTCCTCGGGATTGCTTGCAGGGGCGTGTGCTGCAGGGGCCGGGGGTTGGGGTCCTCGCTGGACTGCACAAAATCGTCCAGGTAGAAGTGGCTTGTGATGAACGAGGTGGCCTTGCGGTCCGGCTGGTCCAGGGGCAGCGGCTCATTCCGCTCAAGGTAGCCCACCACCTGCTCAAAGCGCGGGCGCTGGTTGAAGCCGTGCGCCCGGAGTGTCTTCATTTACTGTTGCGCAACTTCGCCCGCCGCCCGTTCCACGCCCCGGCGCTCGGCCCGCGCGTAGCGCAGCTGGGGTACCTGGCGGTGCACGGCCTCCGTCAGCCGGCTCACGTCGTCCAGGCGCCGCTGCCCCTCCTGCGCCTGCCTGCGCTCGCCAAGCCAGTTGTTGAAGGCCCGCGCCTCCTCCAGTTCTCGGTAGCGCTTCGGCGTCCAGGGCTGCCGTGGTGACTGCGCCCAGGAGGGCTGCCGCTATCTTAGAGTCCACCTCAGAGGAAGTGTCGACGGCCGAGAGCAGGGCGTACGCGGTCAGCGCGCTGGCGTCCGCCTTGGAGGCCTGCAGCCCCGAGATGGAGGCGTCTCGGCTCGCGAGCTCGGAGGCCAGCGCCGTGGCGGTGACGGCCCCCAGGAGAGCGTTGGCTACCTTGGTGTCTACCTCCAGCGGCGTGATCCTCGCCGCTATGTCCAGGGAGTGCTGGTCCACCACTGTGTTGAGGCCGTAGTTGGCGGCCACCGTGGCCAGCGTGGCGTTGTTGGCCGAGGCAATGGAGCCGTTCATGGCCGCCGTGGTGCTGTAGTTGGACAGCTTCAGGTCCACGCCGTCCGGGGTGCTCTTCGTGGCCACCACGCCCTCCAGCACGTCGAAGGCCGACTGGTAGGCGAAGAAGTCATCACCTTCCATGAGCAGCTCAAAATCGAAACCGACCGCCTGCATGAGCAGATTAACATCGATGTCGGTCGCCTCGATGAGATGACCCAATTCGACGTCGACGCCCACTGCGAGCGGCTTGTGAGCAGAATCGACGCCCTTCAGGGGCTCCGGTGGGGCCAAACGGGAACGCCGGTCTGAGGGGCTTCGGAGCAATCCTGTTGTGAGCCCAGGATTGAAGGGGCAATCCTGGGGTGACAACAGGATTGAAGGAGGCAATCCTGGGGTGACAACAGGATTGAGGGGGCGGGCTGGCGTGGCTCCGATGCCGGGCAGGTGGTGCGGCCGGGGTGGAGGCTTCAATGCCGGGCAGGTTCGCCGAAACTGTCGGGTTAGACGACAGTTTCGAATTTTTTTTTCCTGGGAAGAATTCCGACCTTGGCGCGGGCTCGGCAGGGCTCCGATGCCGGGCAGGTTCGCCGAAACTTTAGACAGTTGTCCCCCCGCAGGACAACTGGATTTTTTTTTCCTGGGAAGAATTCCGACCTTGGCGCGGGCTCGGCAGGGCTCCGATGCCGGGCAGGTGGCGCGGCCGGGTGGCGTGTCAGGCGGCGCGGCTGTGATGCTCGAGAACACAAGTGCCACTTGTGTTCTCGAAGTGCCTCGGAACTGAAAACAGGCACGGACCATTTTTTGGTTGCTGCCCGCGTGGAGTTCGGAACTGGAAGCAGGCACGGACCACTTTTTTGGGCGTTGCCCGCGTGGAGTTCAGCTACTAAGAGTCGTTGGGCGAACCCGTCGGCGGGCTGTGGCTCCAATGCCGGGCAGGTGGTGCGGCCGGGGTGGAGGCTTCGATGCCAGGCAGGTGGCGCGGCCGGGCTTCTATGCCGGGCAGGAATGTGGCGCGCTCGGTATCGAAGCCTCCACGTTGGGCGAGCCATCAAACGAGGTTGGGCGAGCCCGTACTCAGAGTCGTTGGGCGAGCCCGTACTCAGAGTCGTTGGGCGAACCCGTACTATCCCTACATGCCTGCTCGGCGCTGTGCCTGCTCGGCCTCAAAAGTGCCCGCTTGGCACGTACCCAGCGCACGCCACTTGTACAGTGGCCGCCACTTTCACAGTGGCCTCCACTTTCACAGTGGCCCACAACGCCTGCTCCAAGCTGCGCCTGCTTGGCGCTGTGCCTACGGTGCCCGCTCGGCACCGGGTGCCGGCACGTCCTACGGTGCCCGCTCGGCGCTGGCACTCTTACGGTGCCCGCTCGGCACCGTAGTGCCTACAAGTGCCCGCTCGGCACTGCAAGTGCCCGCTCGGCACTGGCACCCCCACGGTGCCCGCTCGGCACCGGGGTGCCTACGGTGCCTGCTCGGCACTGTGCCCGCTCGGCACGTCTAGTGCCCGCTCGGCACAGTGCCTGCTCGGCACGTCTACCTAGGTGCCCGCTCGGCACCGCCCCGCCTCCCGCCCAGCGCCGCGAAGTTCTCCGGGATGTACACCTGACAGGAAAAAAAGGTGGGGGGGGTGAGGGGGAGGGGCATTAGGGCTTGAACCACATGATACGCAAAACCGTGCAAAAAACCAACATGTCAAAATGTCATGTTCAAAATCATGTCATGCAAAAACAAGATGTCATGTCAAAATCATGTCATGCAACCGCACCATGCAAAACCCATGCAAAAACCATGTCAAAAACCATGCAAAATCGTGCGAAACAAGAATGCGCGCGGCGCGTACGCTGGCGTGGCGTCTATGCCGGGCAAGTGGCGCGGCCGGATGGAGGCTTCTATGCCGGGCAGGTAGCGCGGCAGGGCGGAGGCTTCTATGCCAGGCAGGTGGCGCGGCAGGCACCAAGCCGCCGAACCCTCGCAGTCCCCCGGGTCCTTGCTATACGTGCTATATGTGCTATATGGGTCTCACAAGGCAAGCCACTGAACCTCCACTCTCCCCCGGGTCCTTGCTATATGTACTATATGTGCTATATGGCCCTATATAGCACATATAGTACAGATTTTCGCGCGTACAGAATAAGTATATAGCACATATAGTACATATAGCAAGGAGCTGGGGGAGAGTGGGGGTTCAGTGGCTTGGCGTGTAAGACCCATATAGCACATATAGCACATATAGCAAGGAGCCCGGAGACTGTGGGGGTTCTGCGGCTTGGCGCGGCTTCAATGCCGGGCAGGAGGCTTCGATACCGGGCTTCTATACCATATAGCACATATAGCACATATAGCAAGGAGCCCGGGGACTGTGGGGGTTCAGCGGCTTGGCGTACACGCGGTTTTGGTTCAATCTCTCTCTTTAGAGGGGTTTCCCAAATGGATTCTATTCTACCTGAGAGGCTCCTAGCACTCGTCCGTCCAGGAAATGACCTCGTCCTGCGAAGGGTTCGAAGTCTAAAACGCTGCGTGCAGGCGTGTGGCTGCAAAATAATGACCCCTAGATATGCGCCGCAATTTGGCTCCAGGTTGCATTTCAAGCGATGTCAAGCTTTGCCAAAGGAAACCCCTTTTCCCTTTTTTTCGGGGACCCCTTTTTTTGGGCCCCTTGTTTTCTTTTTTTTGGTTTTTTTCTTAGCCCTGCAAAGGTTGGCTCGCTTGAAATGCAACCTGGAGCCAAATTGCAAGCATATCTAGGGGTCATTATTTTGCAGCCACACGCCTGCGCGCAGCGTTTTAGACTTCGAATCCTTCGCAGGACGAGGTCATTTCCTGGACGGACGAGTGCTAGGAGCCTCTCAGGTAGAATAGAATCCATTTGGGAAACCCCCTCTAAAGAGAGAGCAACATGTCTAGAAGTGGGGCCAGCGGCCCGTGCACTACGACCACGCGGTGTGTAACTTTGCAGAACTTTGGCTCTCGTCCTGCGGAATCTCCACTTTTGCTGAATGGAGTTTCGGATCCATTTTGCGTAACGCTTGGAGAAATTTGTTGGCGTTTGGGTTTGCGACGTGCGTGTGCATGCCGACGGCCGCCAGTTGTGCCTCATTTTTGCTTTGGCCAACGGGGGGTCGCAAAGCCACACGGCTGGCGTGCTGTTTGCAAAACATTCACCCACGCTAGCCTTTCTGCTCTTGCTCCCTGGAGTGGCCTGGGGCGTTTCTATAAATGAATCGACGGCTTAGCACGGTCGGAGATGCCGCAAGCGGCTGCAGCGGTGGGGGTTGTAGTCCGTAGCCTTTTGGCTCAAGGCCGTTTCGGTTCAAAGTTGCTCGGCGGGCCCAAGAAGTCAGTAGGTGTTGGGTGGTAGGCCCACTGACACCGAACGCGGAGGTCTAAAGAGTGGCTAGGTACAGCTATAATAAGAGGGGACTTTTGTTTGGGGTCGGCCCGTAGGTTGTTTCTTTCTGGTTTCCAGTTAGGAACATTGCCACCTCGTGTGCAACTGTGCCTGTGCTTGCATTGGAAAGCCTTCCAAGTGCCCGCCTTGTGTGTTGAGTGTGCTTACTTTTCCAAAAGGAATTTGCACAACCACTTGTGCTGGTCTGGAAAGTATAGACCCCGTCTGTCTTTCCAGTGCACGCACCCACTTTTTATTGAGTACCAGGGAAGTATAGACCCCGTCTCTCTTCCCTGCGTGCACATCCACACTTGTTCACCAAGGGACAGTGTAGACCCCGTCTGTCTTCCCTGTGAACATAATTATTGTGCCAAGGGATAGTACAGACACCGTCTGTCTTCCCTGTGTGATCAGACAAACTAGGACACCCTCAGAAAATCATCTTTTGACCAATTCTGAGCCCCTCTCGCATTGGTTGAAATTTGATTTTTTGTGCTTGTTTTTGAGTAAAGCCCAGTGCGGAGCACTTCATCTCCTGTGAGGTGGTTGAGCAGCTTCAATTATAAGTGACCAGTGCTTGAGCTCTGGGTACCTGCTGGGAGTGAACCTCACCAGTGACCAGTTTGCTTTTAAGCTACACTAAATAGCCAATCCTCCTCAAGCAGGAGCATTAATGCTCTCCGTAACCAGGCCACTGTGTTAATCCAGCACAGGATCAGCAGACCCAACATTGGAGGGCCACTTGATCAGGTTTTGCTGCACAGCCAACTGCAAGTTGATCAGAACATTTGCTCAGAGGTCTTAAACCATCAGGGACCCCTGTGGGGGGATGATGAAATTTGGTTCCACTTGTCCCAAATTGCTGAGGCACAAGCTGTGGAAACCATCATCCCCATGGACCCACTTGTTTCGAGTTCTTTAACCCAACATGGAGGGGTGTCGACTTGTCGATCTTGGTTGTATGATCAAGTCAATCTTGACAGTGACTGTTTCATCATCACTGTCGTTAGAATCCGACTTGATGACCACTACCATTGGGTCCCTGTTGTGTGGGAACTACAAGGTGGTTACCTAAATGCATCCTCTTGTGACCAGTCGCCGGACACTGCACAACATGTCCATGCGGTTACAGATGTTCTGACTACTGCTACCGGACTCCAGCCAGGGTACAGAGAGCACCGCTAGGCAGGTTCCGGACCCTGCATTTCAGGGAGCTTGTGGTGCCACAGCGATTGCTTGGTTGTGGCTTGCAATAGGTCCGACTGACAGATATCGTGTTATGAGGCATGATTCTTTCAGAATGCAATTTGCTTTTTGCCTTCAATCAAATCCGGTTGTACGCCAATTGCATTACCTCGCAGGCGGCAAGTGCAATCCAGACATACCAGTGATCAAATCGTGCCTGAAGAAGACCAAGTCAGATGCAAATGACAGGGATCTCGCAGCCTCGGCTCTTGACCCAGTGGGCAGGATACACACTGACTCCACTACATCCAAGACTTCAAATCGCCATAAGAAAAGATGTGTGGCAGGTGGCAAGAGTCACCTACCAGGAAGACTTGCTACTAGTCCACACTTTTCTCATGAGAGAATCAAGTCGTTTTTCTCACCGAAATCCCGAATCAATTCTGGAAAGGCCCGCAATAGCCCTAGGAAGCATGGAGGTAGTGCTCCCAGCACTCCACCTGTTTTCTCAGGAGTTGCCATTCCTGTGCCTGATAGTGATGATGAGTTGTTGGATTCTGTCCCGAGTGATGGGCTTAACCATAAAACTACCTACTATGGTGAAGCCTTCAAGACCTTTAAGAGACATGAGAATGCCACAGCTAATACCTACAAGGCCGCGTCCTGCCAAGAACCCGCAGCCTTGCTTCGAGTTGCTCTGGCACTGTCTCACCACATGGAGCCTCACAGGTTCTTCCTACAGCTCCTATTGTTCAATCGAAGACACAATCCAACCCTCGGCCTGAGGCTCACTCACTTGATCCTATATCACGGACTCCGGCTGCCGATCCTTCGCGACCGATTACAGTTGCCTCAATGCGTGCGGGTGAAAGAAAAAGGACTCCGGCTGCCGATCCAGAACAAGAACATGTTGAGAATACTGAGTTGCCAAATGAGGTCAGCCTAGAAGACCATGAGTGGGAGCAGGCCCTTGGCCAGTCCTTGTCACTCACTCTCTCTTTCTTTTCGACACCAAGGAAGATGCCTTTCGAGAAGCACTTGTTTGTGTTTCTTCACACGCTAAGGTGCTGCAAGCTGACCAGGTTTTTGTGTTCGCAGCCACGCCTAGTACCATCAGAGACACGTTGCCAAATAACTTTTGGGTGCTTACTACCCACGCTCAGGATGTCTGGCTATTGTACTTGGTAAACATTTTGGGCCCATCATCAAGCTGGTTAATGAACGCATCCCTACTGTATGTTTACAACATTTCAGTAATCATGCTGCTGTGCTGCGAATACTACCCCCACCTCACCAAGCATATCAGAATCGCCTGTCACGTAGGCCGGGTTCAAGTCGGTCAAAAAACACATCACACCGTTGCTTTCGGACTCCAACAGTCCAGTAATGAGCGCATCCGAGTTGGTAACCTTGCTCGTGATTGGAATATAATCACGGCTATACCTAACTCCTTTAACACAGCATCGCTTGACCTTTGCCAGCCGGTATGCAACGGATTTGAAGCCGACGCTACTAATCCTTTCAGTCTACAAGTGAAAGGAGATAGGCGCAGTACTGATGTAATCAGCTATCTCAGCAATGATAGTCTTGCATGCAATATTGACATTGTTGGATGGGTTGATCAGCTTGTCGATACTCTATCGAACACCACTGGGGCTTGTGCGATCAGCCTTCATCAAGCATACATTGGCACTGAACACGGTGAGCTTCGGCAAGACTTGGTCGTTTTTGTTGCTCAGAAACATAACGATCAATTGCCTGGCGTCAATGAGTTTCTGCAAGAGCAAGGTTTCCCGGTTGCTCCATTCTATGGCTACCTCATTGCACAAATTTCGCCAGAATCCTTTGAGTCTTTGAGGCTATTAGCCAATGAACGGGGAATTGCATTTCCCAGCAGCTGCCAGGACGGGGTGTATCGCCTAGTCTTCGCTGGAAATTTTGTGCAACTTAACCACCCAGGAGTCACAGTCGATGCTACCCTTCAGTTTTCTTACCAAGCACCCACTCCATCATACCTGTACACCGCATGTACTACACTTGAGTGGCTCAGTAATTACGCAAGTGCCCGTCGATATCGTGTAGTCACGGTGCAGGACGCCTCTTCACAACGTCACGGGCCCAAGCGGAGGACCTACTCGCCAAGGGACCCCATCAGGTTGAAATCGGTGGATCACCTGGAACCATACGATGGCCCCAGTCGCTCAGTGATCTTGGAAAACGGAAGAACAAGCGAAGCACGCTTGAAACTCCAACTAAGCACTGGGAAAGATTTAGACCAACCGATGGTGCTATCTCCGGCTCTCGTGTGCCAGTCATCATTGTTCCTGATTCAGCCAGCGCCAATCAGTTCCAGCGACAGTGCCTAAACGCATGCTGTGTCACTCTACGCAGTGTCTCCAATGGTTCTGTGCAGGCAATACTTTTCGAAACTCCTCTCCCCATGCTTGCGTTGCCCAAATGTCCAAGTGATGTTGAGGGAGAGGCTTTCGCACAGCTACACGTCCCTTATGATGCTGCACTTGCGTGGTCTCGATGTGCCCTCTACTCTGACCACGGTATTCGCCCTGACCAGCAAGTAATGTGCCACATCAACGTTGAGGGTTCTGTGCGCGTACCTCTCTTCCATGACAACTCCACTGTTCACATTGGTTGGCACCAAGGTGGCTGGCTCTATGTATGCGGCAGCCTTTCCCAAGTTCAAGATTTGCTGCCTGCCATTGCCCATCAAGAAATCGACATAACCTGCCTTGGACCTGGGCACACCTCTGGCGAAGAGAGGAATGCTGCAGAGGTTTTGCCTAACTCCCTTCCCGGAAACGAAGCAATTGAACCTGCTGCCCCCGAGCCAGTTGATCCTGCTGTCAAGACTGACAGACAGCTTGACCTTAGGATCCTCTATGTTGTGCTTCGGGTCCTTTGTTTCGGTGCGTGGCGAATGACAGATAGTAGCGACCATCCTAGGCAGATTCTTCTTGAAGCTGTTGCATCCGATATCGCTATTGGTCACTGTGATGCGGCACTAACACCCAGTGTCATTGCTGATGTTATTCAAAGCATCCCGTCACTTGTCAATGAAGAAATCTTTGACCTAGTTGACACATTAATTCGCCTCCTGCCAAGTGGTTATGTCCAGCAGCTCACTGGCCTTGACGCAAATAAGCTTCGCATCTACCCCAGTAGGGTTCCTGTTCCCCCACTTGTCGATGTGTCCTGGCTGCAAATTCCGGATCCGTCTTGTGGACGGCTCACTCACCCGTTAAACATTGCAGCTGTCCCATCCGATCCAAAGATCGCCAGGGCGCTCATTACATCCTTTGGGCGTCCGCTTGACTTCAATGTCGAGGGATCTCGTATCCGACTCTCCCTTGTCGGGCTCATAGTTGTACAAGCAGACACCCCGCTCCATCTCGAAGCCTTTGATGGTACCATAGGGCAAGTGTATCATCCCAACCGTGGATATGTGCAAATCACCCAGGATGAAGTTGAACACTTATTGCCCTACATAATTGGGGCCGTCTTTTGCAACTCTGATACGATTGGCATTGAATGCCTTCAGGCCAGACGAAGAATACGGCTACGACATGCTGTGTGTGGACCAACGCGGCCACACGGCATAATTAGCTTCTTCGATGGCAGTGGTAGTTTCGTTGACACACTCACAGGAGAACTCGGGTCTCCCGCTGCCTTGCTCATCGCTGAACTCGACCCCGACATCCGATCAGTTATCTCTGCAGTCCATGGCTATCACGGCGACCCCAGCGTATGGGTCAACCATCGCGGCAAAATCCCAGTCCGGTACCTCGCTGATGTATGGGAAGTTGCGCATCAACACTTTGCTGCGTTGCGTGAATTCCTCGCCTTGCTTCCCGAAGATGCCCTCATCTTTTTTGGTGCTGGCTCTCCGTGTCAGGACAACACGACTGTCGGGAGAGGAGGGGGCAAACTCGGCATCACTGGCACTAGGAGTGTGCATTACCATGTTGTATACATTGCAAAGGAAGGACTCCAGGAACTTGGAGCTGCCCACAGAGTTGTCCCCATGATAGAAAACGCCGGCAGCATGGCCAATAGACAATACATCCAGGACACCTCTGGTGTGCCGGAATCATGCATTATCAACACTTCCTCTTGGTCAGCCGTTTCTAGGAATCGTTACTTTTTCGTCAGTAATAATTCCTTTATTTTGCCTTCCAATGGAATCATGGATGGATGCTACCAAAGCCGAAGCATAAAGCCAACACGCCGCCAATGCCGCCCTGGCTGCGAACCAGAGGCCTCACATCCAGAGGTAATATCCGATTCACTACCAGTGCCTACCACCCTCGGCATTATTTGTATCATATTGCCTACTTTGGCAGTATTGAGGCCTTTCATAGCCAATGTGGCTCGCAGGGTTGGCCCGACCTTCCCTGGACAGACTTCCTCCCCCTTGCCGCGGTCCGTGCTCTCCAAGTCATCATCCAGTGGGGCGCAACTCCAAGAGATAGCTTGCCGATTTCCTGGACCACCCGCGGTTTGCGCTTCCTTTCAGGCTGCCGTCTCTAGATGAAAAGGTTGTTGATGCTGAGTTAACTAGTTTTGCTGAAGACTCCATGCATGATGTCACTATCCCTGACCGACTCATGCACGATCTTATCGGAAACTACTTCAAGCCCAGCGCTGTGATCACTGCCCTTGGAGGCAAGCATTACCTTCAGCGTCTCAAGTGTGGTGAGGCTGAGCCACAGGTATGGCAACCATGTTCGCCCAACACCCTTCTTGCCAAATACGCTGGCATTAGACAGCAGGTTATCGGCTCCATTGATCAGATCGAACCTAAGGGGTTATTGTTGTGACGAACCTTTCCCCAAAGGAATCCCCTTTTGCAGTGACGACTTTTGGCATATTGTACGTGCCCTGCCGCCTGACAAGCCTAAAGTTGCGGGGGCTGCGCCCGCTCCTCCTGTGCTCCCTGCTGACACTGATCCTGCTCTCACTGAGCCTCGATCCATTCTCACTTACCTCTCTCATGAGCCAAGTATGCTGCGGGTCATTCAACGTCTCCATACACGGAGCACACCCTTAGAGCTCTGTGCTCTGGAGAAGAGCTTTTGTTCCCGCAAATCGGACTGCTTGGTCTCATCGATTCCCTTGGCATATGTGACCCTGACTCCCCCAATCTTGCAGGTATTTGCCTATGGCTGCGACAGTGGGAACAGACTGTGCCCGCTTCCACCTCGTGTATTCTCTTTATCGGTGATTGCGGCGACTGTGCTTCAGTCCACTCTGTTGGGTGTATTCCACCCACTAATTGGACCGTCCTTGTTACTTTCTCACCTGGGCGCCTCCTTAAGGTTTACTGGACCCACTGTGCCACATTGCCGAGTTGCAACAAAGGCGCATCCCTGTCGCACGCAGGATAGATATGCCTCAGGACATCATTCAGGCTTCTTCCCAACTCGAACAAGGGATAATACTTTGCCTTTTTGCGATCTGAGGAGACAAGTACACAAGGGCCACCACCCCCTATCATCAATGGCCTTGGCTATGTCCATAATGGCGCCATCGCATGGCAACTTGGGAACACCGTAACCCATTATGACTGCCTCACCGCCATCGCCAAGGCATTAGGTATTCGGGGCACCCTATCGTCGCAGCACAAGTATCAGCCGGTTAATGGACGCGACCTCCACCACCACATCGCGGCTTTCTCTTCGCACGCCACGTCTGCTACCAGTGTCCTTCTTGCCGCTCCTTATGAGTCAAGATGGCAGCCAACTATCTGGTATACACGTGCTGCCCAGCCCCACGCTCCTGAGGCTCATGACCGAACACCTGTTGTTTTCTTCAGCGCTCAGGAACGTGCAGCCACTGCTCTCGTGTGCAATCTCGTGCCCTCCATCGCCTTCCCTGGCTGTGATCTTGGGGCCGTTACAAGAGCTCTTCTTACTGACCATGACTGGGGCTGATGACTCCATTGAGGCTAGGTGGCTGCCTCGCCAAGCCAAAGCCCACCTATTGACCAACCTTACGAAAGCTATGAGGCTGGCTTGGCATACCATGTATGCGGACCAGCCCCAATCCCGTTCGTTCTTTCGTGTGCGCAGCCTTAATTGTTTTTCCTACTTGTGTGATCTCCCTGTTGACTTCACAATTGAGGAATTCCGGATTGCGTATCATGATATTGAACCGTTTAATTTCCAACCCGACTTATGGCTCAGGCTCGGTGTACATGCCGTCCAACGGCGGCTCGCCGTTTACACGCAGGCATGCCCCTCCAATCTCCACGTGTGTACGTGGAATGTTACTAGCCTGAACAATACTCCAAGCTTGTACGGCGAGTCCACTCGTCCCTTGATCTTGCTGATTTCAAGGCATCAGTATGGACTTGGTGGAGAGAACAGCCTCCGCCTCGGCAGATGCTGCCCGCCCATTGTCTCCTCCGCAAGGCCATGAGGAAAACCACTGGTGGGCCTGTGCACATACCTTTTCAAATTATGCAAAGTTTATGTGCCATTGTCTCCCTCCCTTTCTCGTTATCCTCTTTGCGCACTAACAATCAGGCGTACCTGTTGCCCCGTGCAATGGCTGAGTCTTTACTCAATGCATATGAAGCCAGCCGATTGCTTGCCCTGGCCCATCCCAGTATTGTCCAGGACTCTGCGCGTGTTGCAGCTGCTGCCGGGCAGGCACATGTTTGGGAACGCTGCCGTGCCGCTGCCCCTCGCATTGCACGAACTAGCGGCATCGTGCTAGACAGGGCAGGGCGACGATGCCGAACCACATCGGCCGTTGATGAGGCCATGCGGGCCACCCGTGCATTTTGGCAGGAAGTTCTTGTTTCATGGGACACGCAGTGGGATAAGTTACTTGCCTCATACCAGCCTGCACCATTAGGGCCATGTACTTTGCCAACCGATGATGACCTACTGCATGCTGTTGTCCGCTCGCCTGACAGCGCACCTGGTCTTGATGGGCTGCCATATGCCGCATACCGTGCAGCGCCCATCATTGCCGCGCGGTTACTCAACCAACGCCTTTGTGAATACATTGACCTGCAAGTATCTGCGCCCGTGCAGGCCCTCGTTTTCATCCCTAAAGCTGGGCCTTACGCAGACAACTTTCGCCCGCTTGGATTGACAAACACGGCTGATCGTATTATTGATCAGGCCGTTTATGTCAGGATGTATACGGCTCTTCGTCGTTCCTTGCACCCTAGCCAGACCCTGATTAACATTTTTTAGAGAACCTCAGGGCAATTTTCTTGACACGCAATCTTATCTTCGGGATGGATCCACTTCTTATTTTGTACTGCTATCTGACCTTGCCAAGGCATTCGAAAGGGTCAATCCGCACTGGATCCTGCATGTATTACAATGTCTTGGGGCGCCGGTTTGGGTGCATCAGTATGCGACCTATGTATTGTTCGGCCGCTCAGTCCGCCACCGAGTAGGACGATTTTATCGACCGCCCATCCCTGTTCGCCAGGGCGTTGATATGGGGCGTGCTGTGTCCGTGCTCCTCTTTTGTGTTGCCATGGATCCGGTGTATGTGAACCTCAATACCATTCCTAGGGTTCTAAGTGTCAAAGGGTATATGGATGACAATGCGACCTGTGGGGAGGGAGTGCATTGGCTAATGGCAGCCCAGAGTGCATTCACCTCTGCGTGCCATGCCGGCTTCCATGTGCTTGGACACCACGTCCTCTCCCTGACCAGGCGCCTATTACGACTGGTGGCCCGCTATTGAAGCGCTCACTATTGGAGGTGACATTGTTGTTGGTTGTGCCTCGCGTAGGGTCCACCTTTCTCGCCCAGATGTACCTGACTTCTGCGCGGGTCACCCTCGTTTGCAGGACTTGTGGCAACATTTGTTTGTTGTTGAATGTTCCTGCAAATGCAAGACACACCTTCTTTGTTCCCGCCCACTTACGTGTGCTGACCTTGGTGTCGCTGATGCCGCCCCTTAAAGCGCTCGTATTGTTTCCTCTGGAGATATCATGCTAGGGCTTCCTCTGCAGGGCCAAATACAGCCCCTCCGGGTTTTGTCGCCTAGCATTCGGACTGATGCCAAAGCCCATGCCACTTGTTCTGACCGTATCCGGGTAATGCGACACCTAAATCTTTCTGTGCGGGAGCGCACATTCACCTGACCGCCTTTCCTATTAGCGCTAGCGGCTTTGCCCAGGCACGTGGCGCGCGCCCGGCAGCAGTGGCATTGGACCTAGTCAAGTGCCTTCAACTGGGCATCCAGCTTTTCGTTGCCGGTGGGGAAACTCTCCTCACTACCGGGGGCCCCAATCGCTACGGCTGCGGGCCTGCAGATGGAGGGTATCCAGCCTACGTGCATTTCTGCTGTGTATGATGCTTTCACCGCACAAGACGTCACCATCTGACACTGAGTCCCAAATGACAGCTAGGAAGCCCTGCCACTTGCCCGCTGACCTGCAGAAAGCTCTCGCGTACCTCACCAGTCAACCGGCCTCCCAAGGGCTGAGTGACGTCCAGGATGTCGAATCGGATGATGACGTACACATGGACGTGACTGAGGGAGAGCTGGTCTCAGACACCCCCCCCGCTGGTGGCTCCCCCCAGGGGGGTGGTGTCGTCTGCTGCACCCATGGAAGTAGATGAGAGCGATCTTGCCCCTGATGAGGTGGCGGAAGCCCTTGCTGCTCTGCGTCAAGCCGGTCTTGACCAGATTGAGGGCTCCACCCCGGAACCCGCACCGGTGGTCGATCGTGCTCCCCACTTGCAGGCGGTGGGTGCGGTTAGCGTCTCTAGCGCAGACGAATACCAGGAATGTTTGCCCGCCACGGAGGAGGAAGCCCTGCAGCTGGGCTATGCGACCGCATTCCGTCCTGGGCGGGCGGACTGCCCTGTTGGCCGGGGCCATCAAGACGATGCAGAAATTGACGATGACCCAGACACCTTGAGTGCCCTTGATGAGTTTGCCACCCGCCTGTCATCCATCCCTGACATGACCCAGGCCAAGGATGTGCTCACTTTGCATCAGCTGGGTCTTTTCGCCCAGCTGCCCACTAGTTATCCGTGGGGCGATGTCATGTTTAGCACGCTGCATGTTACCGAAGCCGGCCTGCGCACTGTTCGGAATACCCTGGCCCTTCGGCGCATGATATCTGATGCTTCTGCACTCAGTGCGGACGAGAAACTCCGGATCCTGGCTCACGTGTCTGGCAACCTCCCTTGCCACGGTCTTTGCACCCCTGGCCGGCGGTGATGCCCCGCTCAGATTGCCGCAGTTGATGCTTGATCGGTTAGCGCAACCGCAATTCTGGGTGGCAGCGCTCACCATTGCCACCCGCCAGCATGCCCAATTGCTGCTAGCCGGTGATGCACTTGAGGAGCTTGAGGCGGGTGACTCCCTCGCTACTGGTGAGCAAGTAGTCCAATGGTATGGCCGTGCTGGCCCGGGTGATTGGCCTCTCCATCGCATGAAGGTGCATATCCCTACTGCAGCCATGGCCCACCTTTGCGCACATTCCCCCCAGCCTGAGGAAGGTGGGGGAGAAGTCTCGCTCAAGGGCAAAGTGCAAACAGTGCGAGAGGTTCGTTTCGTGAATGCAGGGGGGTTCAAGTCCTCATACACCCCGCCTTGCTTTTCTGACGTTGAGCACCACAGGCTCCACCTGCTACAGCAACTGCAGAATGGGAGGGGCTTGGACTTTGACGTTCAGGATTACTGTGGCTTGGTGACCGACCTGTGGCTCCCCCTTCCCGCTGAAGGGCAGACGTTTGCGGACTTTGCTCGTCGTTTGGGAGCTACTTCTCAGCGCTGGATGTCTGCCGTGTTAGCCGCGCCCCCTGTCCTTGACAGTACTGCAGCCGAGGTCATTCTGAAATCTGTGGACAGTTTCCATGTGGAGCCATCCGGCCTCACTCTGCAAGCATTCATGAATCAAGGTCCCAAAAATACACAGGCGGCCTCCGCCTTCCTCCGTGAGCCCTCGCTTAGCGGATTTAATACGGTCACCAATATGGTACGGGTTCAGGCGCGGGCTGCTGAGCAAGGGCCCGCGACGGCGCTGAAAAGACTCTGGTCCGCAGGCCGTATGGAGCAACCCATGGTCTGCAGCTCTCTCACGGGCACTTCTGCTCAGAGCTCCGTGCAGTATCGGCCCCGCCGGTCTCACGGTACTCTGCTGCATAATTGCTCCAAATTTGTTGTTGATCATACTTGCTCCTTTGGCTAGGAACACCTTCTTGTGTAGCCGGGTTGCTCTGTGATTGCCTGGGGGAAGGTAGTACCGTGCCCCGCTCGGTCTTGCGGCCCCTTCCTGCCATTCTGCCAACCCCAAACCGCACTGCCCCTTGCTTTAGCGGACGTGTGAACCTAGGTGGCCCATGAAAAGGATACCTTGCTCCCTTAATTACATTCTCATTGGTGCACCTGTGCTGGAAATTTGCTGCTGGGGCAGAAGTGCCGTCTAGTGCCGTGCCCAGCTCGGTCTCGCGGTCTCTCTCCTGCCAATTGCCTTGCACTCCAAACCCTGCCCATTCGGCAGCTTGCCAATGTCTTTGCGATAGGACCTGCGCCGCGCCAGGCCCCCGCAAGGTCTGGGTTCTTGGCAGTCTAAAGCTGTGGCAGGAATACTGCCTACTATTACCCCCGAAACAGCCACTCCCCGATGGGCATTCGTGCCGGAAATTTGCTTGCTGGGGCGGAAGGTCCGTGTAGTCCCGTTCCCCGCTCGGTCTCGCGGTCTCTCTCCTGCCAATTGCCTTGCACCCCAAACCCTAACCATTTGGTCGCTTGCCAATGTGCCATAGGACCTGTACCGCGCCAGGCCCTTGCATGTCTGGGCTCTTGGAACATTGTGGCGGGGAGTCAACCCTACTTTGCATCTCCCTTATGACCCCTTTGTCAAGGACATGACGGCTGGGGGGGAATACCGTGTCGTACCGAGCCCCGCTTGGTCTCACGGTTGTCCTCTGTCCATTGCCCTGCGCTCCAACCCTAGCTAAGGCCAACGGCCAGTGCCCCCACAATAATCTTGTGGCCTGGTCCGTGCATCACTCAGGAACTTGGAAAATGTGCCTGGCAGGCCGGCCATGTAGCCCTACATCGTCCGGTAGCTGCTGCCTTGCTAGCCTTTGCGTGTCATGCCTGATCCGGGCATTGGTCTACTGCACACAGAGCGTCTTTTTGGCAGTAGGGCACATCTTCAGGGAGGGGCCACCACTCCTCCCTGGCGGATGTCCCAGCACTCAGACACCCCACCGACCGGCTACATTGCTCCCTGCAGTGTAGCATGTGGACCATGTGGTCTTGAGCCCCGCTCAGCCCATGGTCCCCTTCCTTTTGACGTGCGGCCCTTGCAGTTGGCCCACTTGTGGTGTTGACCAATGTGTGAGCACTCCTGTGTCGCTGCTGGGCTGCCTCGCTGGCTCGCAATGCCGCGAAGTTGTCCCTGCGGCTACAGGTGATGCCTGTGAGCCGGCTAATTCATGCATGCCTTTTGCTTGTCGCCTCGGTGGCATTTTTGCCCTAATTCATGCACGTCCCTTGGCTAGTGTGTCCGGCCTTCTGTGTAGTCCCTTTGCATATGCTCCTCTGCATGGCCATGTACGGGGGTTAACGATGCGCTAATGTGCCCCCGGCAGAGTGTAGTGCGCTCCGCGAGTGAACCGTATGGTCTGTGCCCCGCTCAGCCTCATGGTTCTCTTCGCGCGTAGTCTATGCATTTGGTGTCTTCCTTTCCGCTCGTAATTTATTTCAACATGCACTTCTGCGTGCTGGCGAAATCACTTTTTGCTCTCGGTTTGTTTGTTCGTTGTCCTTTTTGGCTGTTTTTGGTTTGGCTCTGTTCGTCTGTTTGGCTCCTCTGTGGCCTGTCATATTTCGCCGGCTTTTTTCAAGTGACGTCTCACCATCTGTTTCACCTCTCCTCCTTTGTGTATTCTAGCAGGTTTCGCGACCGATGGCAATTGCCTCAAGGCGTGCGGGTGACAAAAAAAGCAGTGGTGGGGGTTGTAGCAGTCGTCAGGGAAACTTCTACGCAGCTGAAGTTTTAACTTGTCGCCGCCTGGCTCGCTTGGGGTTGTAGAGTTCCATGTTCCCTTCTGTGAAGGGTGCTTGTTGATCCCTTGAGTTGCAAACAAAGCAAAACAGAACAGCGTGGCCCAATCACAGCAGCAACAACCTGACTGCTGCTCGACCTGACCCTGTGAGTTCGAAGGCCGCTGGACAGAGAACGCGAGCGCCCGATAAGCAAGTCCTGTAAGAGCGGGAATCGGGGTTGTTTTCGCCCAGCCCTTGCCACGTTGCTTGAAAGTTCAGCCAGACGAGTTGATTTGCAACCGCGGCATCTCCAACAAGCAAGCTTTACCTTTCCCCCAATGGAGGCTGCCAGATGTGCCGCTTTCAAGCACGCCGCGTTTTCAGACATGGCGGCAGACGACTTGTGCTTGCTTTACACGCATTTCACCCACAGTGGAGCAAGGCGCGGAGCAGTATAAAGAACACAATAGATTTTTGCTTGACGCTGAAAAAACGGCACAAGCTGAACAAGCTTGGGTCGAAGCGCCGGACTTCCAACTTTGACTCTTACAACAAAGAGGCACTGCGGCGGACTTCCTCATTCTGAGCCGTTTCTGCACAGGACAGAGAAAACTAACAAATTTCCAGTTGTTGAATGAGCTTTGTGTTTTTGCTTTTGCGAAAAGCGTAGTCCCCATGACGGCTTGTTGTGGCATGTTTTGCAGGGTTTTCCAGCAGTTGTTTTGCAAGGTGTTTTTGCTCAAATTTTGGAGCGGGCTCCACTGGCGTCCAGCAAGCCTTGACTTGCGCATGAGCTTGTTCAGCATGTAAGAATGTTTATGTCCATTCATGCTGACAAATTGGAAGTTGTAAACAATCATACAAAAACGCAAGAATGTGTGATGTGTTGGCTTCCTGGTCATGTAGTGACATTTCGGCGTGACTTTTGTGATTGATTGCCCACAATGCAACATGCGCACAGAAAGCCATGGTTTCTCTTCCTGCTCATGGTAGCTTCTGACCTGTGCTTCATCCAGACGGTTCGCAACCGTGCTTTCGATGAAGGAGCTTGCTTCTGTTTAACTGCTTTTGCGTTGTTTTACCTTTGATTTTTGCCCCACGCCAAGGTGCACATTCGAGCATCGCCCTGAAGAGCATTGGCAACAGTCAGGATGGAAGACCAGCACTACGTCCTCCGTTTCGGTTCCACACATTGGCAAGCGAGGCTGCTATAAAAGAAGGTCTGGAAGTCGAGCAGTATTTATCCAATGTATTGCAACGGCAAGAGGACTTCATGAAGACCAACGAAGTGGTTGACAGGGGCGATTTTTTAGAGTCACTCCGGCAAGCAATGCGCTCAACACAATTTTCACTCGTACTTGGAGGGAAGAATCTCGGCAAGACGCTGATGCGCAAGCGAACCGTGTGCGAGCTTGAAAACGAGGCCAACGCAAACCTGACGTTCATGGATGTGAACATGAGGGAGCACCCCAGCCAAGAACTTTTCAAGGCTATCTTGGGCAGGGTAGCATTCAAACGCTCTGATTGGGCTGGAATCCTGCAAAAGGTGGCTTCAAGCATTGCCAGCCTTGCAGCGCCAGCCGCTGCAAGACCGATATCTGCTGCAGTAAATGCGCTAGTCGACTCATTGACATCGAGTGACAGGGAGCAGACCTTGTTGGAGCTAATAGACACCTTGCGCACCGAAGGCAATGACACATGCATCCTCGTGGACGAGGCCAATATAGCATTGCCAGCAAGTGAGGACCCGGAGAATATCCGCAATGCGAGGCAAGCATTGCAATACTTCGTCATGCTTACCAAGGAAGCAAAAAAAGCAGGCGTGGTGCTCATCACTTCAGACTATGGCTATCCTTTCCGGCTTCAAAACTGCGGCATGAGCCTGCAAGATATCCAACGCATCATCAACGTGAACGAAGTGGCCAAAGCGGACATGCTGCAGCTCATGGTGGACAGATGGGGCATGAGTGAGGACCTCGGAAAGGAGTTCTTCAGCTACTTCGGTGGAGACATTTACACTTGCTCCGCAGCAGTGCAGCAGTTGGCAAGCAAGAGGAGTGCGTTTTGTCCATTTTGCATTGTGGAATGCCCTGGCTTGCCAGCTTGCGCTGCTGACCCTGATGCAAAGAAACATTTGCAAAACATGCTGGAACAGGGGTGGTCTCCAGTTTTCGATCTTGAGCTAGATGCTGCTGCAAGGTTCATTGCAGAAATGAACGTAGGTGGCATCGTTATGAAGAGGTCAAAGTATTTTGACCAACCCGAAAACATGTGGAATGGAAAGCATGAATATGCCCTTGTACCATCGGGCACGCTGATGAGATGGAAGATTGGGAAGGAGCTGAGCATTGAGAGCATGGGCAGCTTAGCTGATGAACTTTGCAGGAAAAGTGTGCCTGTGCTAAGCTTTTTGGTCTGAGCCGTGGGCATCACTTTACAGTCCAGAATCTTCTGCTTTGCGTCGCAGGTTTGTATGATGATATATGGCCCATGGCACATGTGAAGCAGACGTGCCTTTAAGCAGATGCAAGCAATCTTGCGAGGTCATGTTGTTATATGGTAACGTCCAAGCGTCACTTTCCCGCTTCAGTTTCAAGCAACATTTTTTGTTTGTTTTTTTGCGTGGCGCTGTCAGACCAATTCCCTCCACATCATTTCTTGCCGTTCTTGTTCATTGGCCTCAGCAAAATCGAGCAAAAGAGGGCTTGACGCTTTTGACGCTTTTGACACGCTGTCAAATGGGTTTCCCGGGACCCCAGAAGTCTGTCCCTTGGGCAGACCGAAGATGTTTTTATGGAGCGGATGCCACTGCCCTGCCGATTATGCGAGTATGGCCCCGTACGCTGCGTCGGGGGACAAATGTACAAACTGAAGGAGAAGGGCTGTTAATCCTTTTCGCGTCATTTTGAAGCGGATTGAGGGGTCGCTTTTGTGGCTCCAAGGGTTCCTGCTGCATTTTAGCGTTCAGGACGCTTGCAGGACGGGTCATTTCCTGGACGGACAACGTGAGAATCGCCACAGTTGCGTCAAAAACCCGTTTGGAGAATCCCTTCCAAAAAGAGAAAACGCGCTACCCGGGATGCGCTTGCAGGTTGCCTTCGTTCGGAAGATTAAAGCTTTTGCCTCCATGCTCATACACGAAAACATTGTTCTGGCCGCTTGATTCTGCACTGGGTGGTTTCGATTGCGACTGGTTTGCGGCAGGTTTAAGGGCGTTGGCCGGATTCTGACAGACCAAGACGCTTTCTTCCACGCTGTTTTGAGGCCTGGAGACTCGGGGCATGACAATACTGGAGGAGGTTCCAACGATTTGGGCGTGCAGTTTTAGTCCGATAGTTCTATGCGGTGTAGGCGCAAAGAGAAGACACGCAACAAGTTATAGAAAAGGCAATGAAGAGGGACGAAGCGTAAATTAGTGCCGGTCTCCAATGAACACAGAATAAAAAGAAGATCGCGCTTGCGTTTTCGTTTTGTATCAATGTTCATTTCAGATACCATTTTTTTGAGGTTCGCCCGCCCCTCGTGTCACCAAGGTCAGAGCGTCCGTAAGTGACATTCGAGCTGCCTGAATTCTTTGACAGCATAGACACTGCTTCGACTTTGCATTCTCTGCGGGTTCACTTCGGATTTAA
>CAUJNA010002168.1:35000-42500 GCA_963377175.1 Effrenium voratum
ACCAGACATGTGTCACTTCTGACTCAGTTGTTAGACTGGAAGTTCAACACAAGCACTTTTGAGCAAGACTTCAACGCCTGGGAGACAGTTAAGGCCAAGTACGAAAGGCAAACAGGAACTCCAATTCCCGATAGTGTACTTGTGGCAACGCTGATGAACAAAACACAAGGCGCGCTTCAGCAGCACCTTCGTCTCAACGCGCATGCGCTTCAAAGTTACCAGGCCACTCGTGAGGTGTTGGTTCAGTACTTCAGGTCGCGTCACATCCTGACCACTTCACAATCAAACGGAGCAGCTCCCATGGACATAGGTGCACTCAAAGGCAAAGGGAAGTATTCGTACTTCAACAAAGGAAAAGGCAAGAAAGGCAACAAAGGCAAAGGAAAGGGTGGCTTCGGTCACTGGAACTTCATGAAAGGAAAGGCAAAAGGACTCAAAGGTAAAGGTAAACCGAACTTCAAAGGCAAAGAAAGCAGAACACTTCGCAGTACAGCACTTCGAGCGCTTCGGCCTCAGGTAAAGGGTCCATGACATGCTGGTCATGTGGGACACAGGGGCATATTTCTCAGTTTTGTCCTTCGAAGAGAGTCAGTGCTGTTGATGAAACTTCAGGTGAGTCATTCGATGATTCATGGAACACTTCATAGCATGAGAGCGACATGTGGAATGATGAGTGGACTTCTGATGAATGGTCCATTGGGACTCTTTGGGACCCCACTTCTTGGGAAGATGACTCATGGAACTTCGGCCCATGGGACTTCAGTGCAGGCGAGTGGAGTGAGGCACCTGAGACTTCGGGACCAGAGGCCCAACTTCCAGGCACCTGCTGAGCCAAGCACTTCGCAGCCAACTGTAGGAGCTGTCACACTTCAAGGACCCCCTGGTCTTGAGAAACCTGTCACTTCTTCAGCCCCCATGCCTAAGGCAAAGGTGAAGGCTTCCCCCAGCATACTTCTCGCTGCAGTGACGTTGAATGCAATTGCAACAGGAGCCACAGGACACTCACTTCCTGAACCTGCTCACTCAGGCGTTTTCTCGTGTACCTCGACTTCAAGCGGTTCTGGTTTGGTTGGCTTTGCAGGTTGGAGTGACTTCTGTTGCATGGTTGATGTTGGCTTGGGCTTGCCAGACTTGCGTGGTTTGAGCTTGGTTGACACTTCGGACCAACTTCCATATGAGAGCAAAGCTCAGTCGGATTTGAGCGCGGTACTTCACAGCGACCTGTGCTCATCCACTGAGTGTGCAATGGCACCACTTCTGCATGATGGTGTTGAGGAGAACTGTGAAGTTCTTCACATGGATGAGTTTGTGAGCTTGACTTCAGTTGGCTTAGGTCACTTGGACGTTGAGTTTCATGATTACTTCCTTGAACAACACTTGGTTGCACACATGGTTGACACTTCGGAGTGGATTCTTTTCGACTCTGGTGCAGCGGCAAACTGCTGCCCCAGAAACTTCGCACCGGCATGGCCACTTCTGCCATTGACCGGTAAATCACCTCCACTTCGAAGCATATCAGGACAACTTCTGAATGTATACGGTCGGAAACTTGTTGGCATGGAGATTGGCGGAGTTGGACTTCACTTGCACTTTTATGTATGTGATGTTCCTTACCCTGTTGTGTCGGTTGGAAGACTTCTTGGACAAGGTTTTGAGGTGTCACTTGGAAAGGAACTTCACCTGAAGACACCCGAGGGATCCAATCTTGAACTTCATAGATGTGGATCGTTGTTGTTCATGTGTCCAAGAATCCTGAACTTCGAGAAGTCTGACTATGAGTTTGTAAGTCAGGTCTTCCACGAGCAGTTCAGGCCAGACTCCAACTTGGTTGCGCCAACTTCCTTCAAGCCAGTGTACTATCATGCTGATCGATGGCACTTCGACTCAGCACGGAACACGCTGGTGAGACACCACAAGAGGCCACGTAAAGCTCTGTTCACTCCTGAAGGTACTTCCGACAGGCCAGTGACTTTGGAGCAACTTGCTGATGAGCGACGAACTTACATGACGCACTCCGATGGCCGCGAAGAAGTTGTAGTTGACAACTGGCGCACTTCGGAGGAGCCGCATAAAGCATATGCGGACTTCTGGAAAGGGCGCACAGAATTCGTGCTTGCTTCAAGGCCAACTGGAAAGAAGCTGACCGGCAAGCAGAGTACTTTGCCCCAGCTTAGGAACGTCAGCTGGAACCCGTCGCTGCAGATGCCACTTCTGCAGCGCAACCAGCTTCGAGCGCTGCGTCTTCTTCCAGGCCACCTCAGCGCACTGTCGCGGAACCTTCTACGTCAGCCGAGCTTCGGCCAATGGAGGATACAGAGATGACTTCCGTCGCAAACTTCAGATGGCCTCTGAAGGAAACATGGACAACATTAGAAAGATGGTCCTTGAGCAGATGAAGTCGAATGATCCGGAGACTGGACTTCCTTACACTCACGACTTCTGGCTGAGCACCTCTCTGATGTGGATCAGGTTTCATCACGTACCTCGATCCACCATGTTCGTTCCAACAGAGGTCGAACTTCAGGATGGACCCCCGCAAGAGGAACTTGGCAACGGTCGAATGACCATGGTTCTCACGGATGCCGGCGACCAATGGCATGAGGGCACGTGGGACTTCAACGACTCGAACGCCAAGCGTGACATCGGGGTCACGTTCACCGGAGCAACTTGCTTCGAACGGAAGGAACACGAGATGTTTGAGCCACTTCCAGAGGCTGAAGGAGGCGATGTCCAGGCGCGTGTCGCTCGAGGACTTTCGCAGCCAAAGCAGCCTACGGAATTGGAGCGTGCCGAACACTTACTTACGCACCTTCCGTTTCGTAGCTGGTGCACTCACTGCGTGCAGGCGAAGTCTCGCCAGAACCACTCGGCAAAACTTCGCACTAAGCAGCCTGTGTTGCAGATGGACTACAGCTTCATCACGGACCCTTCAGGGAATCAGCTGACACTTCTCAATGTCCACGATGTACTGTCTGGACTTGGAATGTCATGTGTTGTCCCGAACAAGGGTTACTCCGTGCATGCCCGTGCTGAGCTTCGCCGGTTTGTCCTTGAGGCTGGTCGAACGTTCGGGGTACTTCAGTGTGACCCGGAACCGTCGCTCAAGGCTGTAGCTGAAGAGGTCACTTCGGACCTCGGCGGGCTTAGTCTGCGCACTTCTGCCGTAGAGAGGAAGCAGGCGCAAGGAGCTGTCGGCAACACGCAGCAACTCCTGTACGCTCCGATCCGAACGCTTCGTAAGGACTTGCAAGAGCGATACGGCCGTGAAATCGAGTTGACTTCGCCAATCATGACATGGTTGGTTCGACACTCGCAATGGCTTCTCAATCGCTACGCAATCCGAAGCGACGGATTGACTCCGTTTGAACGTCGTTGGTCGAGACGGTACACTTCTGCAATCTGTCGTTTTGGTGAGGTTGTTCTCTTCCGAGTCTCCGGAAGGGTGCCAAACGCTGAACTTGCCTGGCAGCCTGGTCTCTGGCTCGGTAGAGATACCACTTCTGATATGCACATCATCGGAACCACTTCTGGCGTGACGAAGACGCGCAGCGTGCGACGATTTCCATCGGAACAACAGGTGGACGTCGACATGCTCAAAGACTTCGTCACAAAGCCTTGGGATCCGAGGGGCCGTTCCGAGGAGACAGATGACTTCGTTCTGCCTCCCGCGCCGGCTCCTGCAGCACTTCAGGACGGCAACGCCGACGACTCACTTCCCGTCATGCCTCACGCCGCTGGCTCGAGAAAACGTGAGCCACCGGAAGCTGATGTGGAAGATGAGCAGGCTACCCAACTTCAAAGAGTTGGACCCGCTCCTGGAGACTTGAAGCGTGATGTGCCGGATGAACTTCCCGAAAGCCGATCCAAACTTCAACGAATCTCTGCGATCGTCGAAGATGACTTCCGCGAACATGTTCTTGATCATGCTTGCATATCTGCGATCACCACTAAGGACGGACTTGAGGTCCCGGTGTGTGTGAACGCAGACGAGGGCAAGAGGACTCAGGAACTTCGTGCCTTGCAGCCTTCTCTGTGGTACGAAACGGAGTTCCCTCGCAAGCTTGAAGTTGCAGGTATGGACAAAGAAATGAACAGTATGCGTGACTTCGGCGTGTACGAAGAGGTCAAGGTCGATGAACTTCCTCCTGAGAAAGTTGCTTCAGCCATAAGCACCAAATGGGTTAAGCGCTTTAAAGGCGACTCCGTGAGGTGCAGGCTGGTTGCAAGAGGCTTCGACCAGGTCTCGGATGCTGATGACAACTTCGCGTCCACACCGTCGTTGGTTACGTTGAAACTTCTCTTGTTGCTTGCAATAACGAAGAACTGGTACATCCTCGCTGGAGATGTAAGCGCTGCGTTTCTTCACGCGTTGATGACAGATGAGGTGTTCGTAATACCTCCAGGCAAATATTACCCGAAAGGCGGAGTCCTCTGGCGACTTCGTCGAGCCATGTATGGCCTCAAGAAAGCGCCAAGGCTGTGGCAAGACCACTTCGCCAGCGTAATGGCTGACCTCGGGTTTGTTCGTCTGAAGACAGATCCGAATCTGTACTTCAACGCGAAGCATGGTGTTTACGCCTTGTGCTACGTGGATGACCTGCTTCTGTTTGGGGATGAGCTTCCGTGCAAGCACTTGTTCGAGGAACTTCAAAAGCGTGTCTTGCTTCGAAAAGAAGGAGTTCTGGACGTAGGTTCTTCTGTGAACTTCCTTGGTCGATGCGTCACACGGCGTGCTGGGTCAATTGAGATCAGCATGCCCAGTACTTACATCGAAAAAATGCTGTCTGAGCTTGACATGATGAAGTGTCGCGTCTCGACGACGCCTGGCCCGGATTCACTTCGGAAGAAGATCGAATCAGAAGACTTGCTGACTTCCGACGAGCGTCGGTTGTATCGGCGACTGGTCGGTCAACTTCTGTGGCTTAGCAGCGTGCGTCCGGACATACAGTTCGCGACAAAGGAACTTTCGCGTGGACTTTCTCAGCCGACGCAAGATCACCTTCACAAGCTTAAGGTGCTTCTTCGCTACCTTTCTGGGACTAAGGAGGCTGTACTTCAACTGTGTCCTAAGGTGACTCTGCCTGCTAAGGTGACTTCTCTGGACCTCAACGTGTACGTCGACTCAGACTGGGCCGGTTGTGCACAGTCTAGACGCAGCACTTCAGGTGTAGCGCTGTACTTTCTAGGATCGTACGTCACTTCGATCAGCAGAACACAGCAAACCGTAGCACTTTCATCAGGCGAAGCTGAACTGTACGCGATCGGACTTGGAGTTTCCGAAGGACTTTTCGTACGGTCCCTTCTTCTTGAAGGAAACTTCTCCCAGAAGGTGAACTTCCGAGTTCACACTGACAGCACAGCAGGCAAATCCATGGCGTCCCGCTTTGGAGCTTCACGCAAGACCAAGCATGTGGAACTTCGTTTTCTGTATGTTCAGGAACTTGTTGCTTCTGGAATTGTTGTGTTGAAGAAGGTGGCTGGCACTTCCAATCCCTCTGATGTCATGACTAAGTATGTCAGCAGGGATACACTTCTGAGACACCTTGCGACTTTGGGAGTGACACTTCCATTTGGTCGCATGCCCTAGAGACTTGCATGAGTTTGAACTTCATCAGAATTCGATGTTTTCACCTAGTCACTTTGCATTTGCACGGAAACCACTTCTAAGAAGTAGGACTTTTTGACCACGCTCCCCAAATAACTTTTGGTGAGTTTTCAACATGTACCCAGTAGAACGTTAGGACCATGGAACTTCAAATAGAGTTTGAACTTCGGTGGCCATTTTGCGCTTCCTTTTGCAAACCCACCTTTCCGCCTGCCATGGACTGCAGTGCGGACTGACTTCCACTTTGCTCACTTCGAGTTTGAGTCTTGGTTTTCACTTCATGGCGCAGGAGCACCCTCGTGTCAACTGCAGTGCTGATGACTTCATCTTCAGGTCGTATCGTGCTCCGGAAGACTTCCTTCAGAGTTACTGGTGGCGGAACCAGCAGACATCACTGCCACTGAAGGACGGAAGATGTGCCACTCTGCAGAGTGTGCAAGAGTGCCTACTTCCGGCTCTTCATGATGTTGGTCGGGTGAGACTTCCTCCAGGGAACTTCTTGTACACCAACGGAGAAAGGCGAGTGTACTCGACACTTCGGCCCGTGATGCATGCAAGTCCTCCGCAGAGACTTCATGCAGATCCTTGGCTGTACGGACCGGTTCACTGGGTGGCACTTCCAAGGAGCCACTTCCCATTGGCTTTGAGCACTTCTGCAGACGCGGGAAGGTTTGTGCCGATGCTTCCCCCTCGGATCACTTCCGAGCAGTTCGAGTGGGGCAGCCGAATGGGAAACTTCAGTTTTAGCGCTCGGTCGGCACTTCTCTTCGCACTCTGGGGATTTCACATGAACAAGGAGATGGGAGTGAGACTTCAAAGCGAAAACGACGAGATCTTCCTGATCGGAGTCAAGGAGTCTGGAGCTCCCTCCAGACTTCACAGACACATTTCTGGAATCGGAACTATCTGGACTTCTTCCTCCATTTCACTCATTGGAACTTCACACCAGCCGAGGCATCAACTTCTGAGATCTTCACCTTGGGATTCACAGCTTCTGAGGCAGCTCACTTCATCTTCAGTGAGCTTCCTCACCGACAGGTTCAAGGCGGCTTCGGCAGGTACATGCACCTGGTACTTCAGTCTGACATAGCCCAGGGATTCATCCAGTACGGTGACATCCCGATGGATTCAGGCATGGCTATGAGACTTCGAGCAAGGCTCTGATGAGAGTGAGACTTCACTGACAGGAGTGAGAAGAACTTCAACGGGGAAACTTTTGGACTTACAACTTCATTCGGTTACCGCGTGATCAATTTGCAACTTCACTGGAATCACAGTTACAACATTCAGCACAACTCTGGCTATCTTCACTTCACTGTGAGTGGTCATGCACTTCACTGGATTGGGTACACACTTCAACTGGTTTCAAGATTTCACTGCAACTTCAAACACTGTATCAAGGCATTTCACTTCCTGTTGTGATCAGTGGACTTCCTGTCCAGGTACAGGTGACTTCGTGTCACACTTGCTTTAGAGGTAGATGCGGAAGGTTTTTAACTCACTTCATGCTCCCTCTCAATCCACCTTTTGGCTAATTAGTGTGAAGATCCACTTCATCAACTTCAGTGGACTTCAAGGGGCCGTGTCAAAGTATTGCATGCATGGCACACCCCATAATACTTCACCATGACAC
Organism: Effrenium voratum; assembly: GCA_963377175.1. NCBI lineage: Eukaryota > Dinophyceae > Suessiales > Symbiodiniaceae > Effrenium > Effrenium voratum. Next base: position 42,239 of record CAUJNA010002168.1, read on the forward strand.
TTCGGTGCATGGCTCAAGTGCACAGAGGAAAATAGGGAACTGCTAGCGTACTTCAGGGTTGAGTGTGGTCATACAGTAGGAGTGTTGTTTGCATCACTTCTGATCAACTTGGATTTTCTCAGTTTGTTTGTTTGTTTGTTTGTTTGTTTGTTTGTTTGTTTGTTTGTTGGTTGTTGTTGTTGTTGTTGTTGTTGTTGTTGCCGTCGTCGTCGTCGTCGTCGTTGTTTGTTTGTGTGTTGTTGTTGTTGTTGTTGTTGTTGTT
>CAUJNA010002168.1:47500-80000 GCA_963377175.1 Effrenium voratum
GTGTTAGCAAAGTCAGCTGGGGATTTGCTTTTGTTGAGCTATCACTTGGGGGTTGACTTTGACAATCAGCAAGGCTCAGACCTCTGGTCTGTGGGGTGAGCCATAAGTCCCCAAATCGAGTTGTTGCCGGTCCCAGGATTGCTGGGATGTTATTTTCCGGAATGAACCACGATGAAACAATGTGGGAGCAGGAAAGCAGACATCTTCCCAAGATTTCTGGAATATTTCACTCTGGTTCCAACTGTCGGTCCCCCCCCCCGACCAAACCAGCCTTAAACAAGGTGAAACCAAACCCAAATCAACCCTAGACTTTCCCAGATGAGCCCTAAACAAATTCCTGACCCACACTACACCACTACCCTCCCCCCCACCCCATATTCTCCGAGTGGGTGTTGGGGTTGCTTTAAATGGAAACCCAACTGAAAATCCGGCAGTCTTGGGTCCGCCACAGGTGCATCAGTTCCACTCTGTGGACGATGACGAGCTGTTCGTGGCCTTTGGTCTCCGGAGGCATTCGCGTTGCACGCGTTGCATCTCAACGCATTGTGGCCGCGGTACATGTTGCAAGTAAAACAACCATACTCAACCACAAAGTCAGTTTTCTAGAGCACCCATTAAGATCTACCCAAAACTGGGGACGTTATATTCCCTTCAAGGCAATAACGTAATGAAGCCCGGCGTGCCTGAAAATGTCTCAGTGGGCATGTCGCTTTTTCCTGCCACTGGAAGTCTGGGTGGTGAGGTTTGGGACCGCCCCCCCTTTTTTTCTTTTCTTCTTTCTTTCTTTCTTTCTTTCTTTCTTTTTTAAAGCAGACTCTTTCTTTGTCGGGGTTGACGCACAACGGGTGGGTCCAACACAACTTGCGCACAATGTCTGTTGTTGTTTGGTTCTGCCAAAATGGTTCAGGTGTATTCAAGCCCCCCGTTTTCGCTCAACTTCAGTGTCACTTGTTTCCGAAATGCGGGGGCACCCTTGTTAAATGGGTCTGCATTAGTCCTCGGATTGAAACAACCGCCAAGCGGTGGCACTTGAAGGGAAAGCAAATGGAAGCCGTTTGCTGTACAGCAGGGATTCCTTTTGACCCCTTTTCAAGGACACCACGGGACCCCTTCAATGATGGTTTCAAGCAAACCTATGAACCCGGTCGTTGCATTTTTCCCTGTGCCAGATGGCCGTAAGGCGTAACACTTGTTGGGTTACCTAGTCTGTGCCTGCTTCCCCAGAAGTGGATGATCGGCTTATGGAAGACTAGCGAACGCCCCCTCTTCCAATGGGAAAGGGGACATGGTCACTGCCGTCCACGTGTGGAATTCTTCAGGAGAACCTGGCTTGGTTCTTCCCAGACCTGGAAATCCAAAGCCCCAAGTCGGACCCGGGGAACCGAACTCGCTGCTTGGGAGCGTTTTGTTTGGCCCTAGGAGCTTCCTTCTAGGCGCGAGTTCTCGGGAAGCTTCGATATTTGGACACCGATCCCCAAGCCACGTTGCATGACTTGCGATTGGTGCGGTAGGGAATGAGAGTGCTGGAGTCTGACCCCCAAGTTAAACCAGCCCTTGCTGCTGGTTTCGTTAAAACTGGGACCAAAGCAACTGGGTCCATCGCACTTGTCGATGCTTCAACTCGATTCCGACTTCGCCGAGCGAAAGTGTTGTCAGCTGTCGACAGGTCCACGGAGGCCTTGCACGACCTTGCGATCCGGGCGGAGGCTGGGAGACTGAAGGTTCGAAACAGCCGTTGCTGTTTCGGTCCAGATTCGGTTCGGATCTTTGATTCTGGACAGGTCCGGTGCCCGATGAACAAAGAGGGTTCATGGTTCATTCCTTTTGGAAGCTGATTGCCCACACGAGGGTTTTGGGTCCGGTTCGAAAACAATTGTCCCTTTTCAAGATGTAAACCTGAGAACCAACTCCCAACAAATTGAACTATTTCATCCGTTGGAGGTCAGGTTGTGCCATCAGGTGACTATATTACTCGACCGGCCCGGTTTTCTCGATCGGGGTTGCCGGATTTGCTGTTCGCCGATCGTCTCAATGTATGACGTCCCAAGGGTAGGGATTCCAGCCGGATTTTTTTTTCTCCAGGGGTCATACATCTCTTAGGCTCCCCACTTGGACCCCTCACCAGATCAACCTACGAGTTCGGGTCAGCTCGTGAGCTCGGCCTGTCGAAAGACAGCCCCACTGTTGAAGAGGCCTGGTCCATTCCAAGAGCCCCAAGTTCTTCCGCGGCCGCCGCAAGCTCTTGGCATTCGTCCAGCCTTGGTTCATTCCGAAGAATATGTACTCTGAGCCCAAGGGTTGACGAGAGTAAAAAGAAGATGGATCCAAGAGACGCTTTTCAGTTCGACGGATCTGAAGAGTTTCAGCGGAGGGCCTTGGGCTGAGCGCTCTCCTTGTTTCGCTTTGGTTTCTTCCAACATACCAAAACACACGGGACATTTACCTTTGCTTCCTTTTTACCACCAATCTCAGATCCGAGTGGGAGGAGATTTACTTTATCGGATCCCGGCTTCCTCCGTTGAAGCTCCCTTTCAGAAAGGCATCCTCAAGCCAACGCTTATCAGTAGATTCATGTCACTGAAGAATCACAAGCCCTTCTGTAGATTGTCGTGGGCCGCCCAACAACCATCGACCAAGACAGGCAAACAACCCCCAAACACGAACGAACCAAAGAAACGAGAAACCAACACGCAAAGCCAACACCGAAATACACAACGCACCGGGAACAAAAACAGAAAAACAACTATGCAACAAGAACAACCAACCACAGGAGAACGATTTGCCACTCAGCAAGCCACAAGCAAAGCAAAACGCAACCACCATGGGCCAAACAAGAAAATCAAAGCACATCCACGGCTTTTTTTTTTTTTTTTTTTTTTTTTTTTCCGAATCCTTTTGGATCCGTTTGGGACCGCCTTCGGCTTCGGACCTCCGGCCCCAGAAATTCCTTTTCGCAGGCCCGGGTGCGGGTGGCGCCACAGGCGTACGCGGCGGTGAAGAGCGAGTGCCCCACGGATGAGAAGGCGCCGATCGGGTGGTTCAGGGCTCCGTGAAGAAGATGACATCGCCAGTCGAAAAATCCGAATTTCGGTTAGGCCCCAGTTTTCACATCCGATTCAATGCCCACCGACTAAAAGAGGAAAGTTCCAAGATGGGTGGTGAATTCACCTAGCCCGAAATGGGATCCCATTGGTTTTGACCCACAGCCACATTTTACCACCATTTGAACACCAAAACAAAGTTGGAAACCACCATTTACAAGGCAATGTTCAGATGTATAATGTAAGGATCCCAGTTGTTGGGACACATTTTTCTTGGGTTGTTGGGTTGCAACCATGTTGTTGTTGTTGCTTGTTGTTGGGAAACATTCGACTCAGGAAGTGGACTGCCAAAATAGGTGCCCAGTGTTCTTGTGTTTCCCCTTCGAAACCAACCTCAACATGGTTTCATGGTTGTTGTTGGGAAACAGTTTTTACATTTTTGCTTATTGTGGTTTAGTTGTTGAAATCCAAATCCACTTAACTGCTTACATTTATTGTTTTTGATGATCAGACGTCTATTGTTGATGTTGATGGTTGTTGATGATTTTGCTTTTTGTGGTTTAGTGGCTGAAACCCTGCTAAAAAATGTCAATTTTTGCTCCCCTTCCGACCTCAACCAAGAAAAGGGGCCGAAACGGGTGCCGAAAGGGGGTTCGAAAGGGGCCGAAAGGAAATGCAAGTGCTCAGACTGCAGCTCAGTGGGTGTACTCTTGTGCGATGGCGTTGGGAATCTGTGTGGTGTCGTCCATGCCTGATCGCATCAGCAAGTCTGACTGAATCCAACAAACATATGGGTCTCGAAAATGTCAAGCAGCATGTGTTGACATTTGGCAAGTTGGCGTGGGGCCCCGTCTGACCAAAAGCCGGGCCATTAGAGGTCGTGTGCAATCAGCCATCGCCAGGTGGACAACGCGTGGCAGCGACGTAAGGCGTGCGATGTTCGGGTCGGTTGGGGGGCCAGCAAGCTCCTGGCGCTGAAGGCCCCATGCGGGGCCAAAGTAGTTGTGGGGATGCGACACCTGAGTGCCACAGAAAGGGCCGTTTTCCGAGGGGAATTGATCTGTTACATAAGATTCCATCTCAAGTTTCACCTGCGAAGCGGAATCCCGAAAGGTCGTTTGTGAGTTGGGTCAGCTGAGGTAGTTCTGGATGGGCCAAAGAAAATCTTCCGGCGGGGGAAAACTCCAAGTCCAATTTTCAGGCCTTGGCCCAGCATTGAACTTTTGTATTGCTAAGCCCGGATGAACACACAAAGGGGCTTAGGGTTCCAAGAGATGGATGATTCCAACTGAAAGAGGTTCAAAAACGCGCTTATTCACCGATGTTCTTGCAAAGAAGTCCGTCCTTGAGAAAAGTATCAAACAAGTTACGGTGAGCTAAAGGTCTAAGACCCAAAAGGGGACACCCGTTTTTGATTTCTCAGCCCTTGCTCCCTGGCTGAGGTGGGGGTGAATCTGAAGGGCCAAGAGGTGTACAATGAGTGCCCTTTGTACGTTCGCTACACCCCGGGGCTGCACGACATGGTTGAGGAGCCCAAAGACACCGAGGCGAGAGTCCTGGAGTTGAAGCCTGGGGGTTTAAATATCCACCTTTGTTGTAAGACTAAAATGTGTGTGTGTGTATATCTATATGGATGTTTGTATATATATACATACATATATATATATATATATATACACATACACACACACACACACGTGTATGTGTGTGTGTGTGTGTGTGTGTGTGCGTCTGTGTGTCTGTGTGTCTGTGTGTCTGTGTGTCTGTGTGTCTGTGTGTCTGTGTGTCTGTGTGTGTGTCTGTGTCTGTGTGTCTGTGTGTCTGTGTGTCTGTGTGTCTGTGTGTCTGTGTGTCTGTGTGTCTGTGTGTCTGTGTGTCTGTGTGTCTGTGTGTCTGTGTGTCTGTGTGTCTGTGTGTCTGTGTGTCTGTGTGTCTGTGTGTTTGTGTGTTTGTGTGTTTGTGTGTTTGTGTGCTTGTGTGTTTGTGTGTTGGTGTGTCTGTGTGTCTGTCTGTGTCTGTGTGTGTCTGTTTGTCTGTGTGTCTGTGTGTTTGTGTGTGTCTTTTTGGGGACCCTCCAACAGTCATGGTTGTCCAATTTCAGCTCCCCCTTAAAAACCAAAAAGAGGGTTTTGCAAGAGTGCGTTTGTGTGTTTCGACCCCACGAGATCTCCATTTATGGTTCCATGTTCCCTTAGGGAATGCTAGGCAAATGGAATTGGGGACCCCCTACCCCACCTTAATAAGGGGGGATGAGTGTGTGTGTGTGTGTGTGGGTGGGTGTGGGTGTGTGTGTGTGTGTGCGCGTCTTCTTTTTTTGGGGAGACCACTCGGTTGGGAATTTCTTCAGGGGGCTGATGGGCAGGGTCGCGGGTCGCTCACCAAGTCAGCAAGATTCACCCACGTTCGACCTAGTCTTTGCTTGTTTCACGCGTCTCCAGGTCCCAAAAGGTCAACTTCTTCTGCTGCTGCTGCTTCTTCTTTTGTCGTCCTGTTTCTACAATCTCACAGGGGTATCCTCAGTATGTATTCACTTGGGCCTCTCTGGAATTTGCTCGTCAGAAGAAGCACGCACACACACACACAGACCCAAGTGGTGTGTGTACTTTTGAGGATACCGGATACCTCTTCTTGGAGCTTGTGGTTTCCAGGATGAAAGACGAAGCACACAGAGACAAAATCAGACACCCACACACAAACCTTCTTTTCCTTACGGGTTTTCTGTGTTGGAGACCGCCCCAAGCGTTCGCTGGGTCGAGTCTCCGTCCATTTTTTCGAGGTGCTGCGGATCTTGCGCCGGGGGCTGCGGGGGCGGATGTCCATCGTCAAGCTCCTAGAGGCGACAGTTCCATGGGATTTGCCCGGGGACTTGCCTACAAGAAATGGGTCCCACCCTCCTGAAATCGGATGGTGTGCTCAAAATTGTTGGTGGCTTGTTTTTTTGTGTTTGGATCAGCCACAAGGAATGGGTGTTTCTTTCCAGGAGGGGGTCCCCCCGCTTTTGGATGTCGTGCTCAAAATCGGAGATTTGTTTTGTTTGATTCTTGTCGAAAAGGAGTCGGTCCCGCGGCTGGTTTCCTTTTGGCTTCCCGTGATATACCGACCAAAGACCATCTTGAGAAGCTCCCGGTGAAAACTTCAATGGGGAAACCAGGGACCTCAGGATGTGGGGCAGAAAGTTCATCGGGAGATGGGAGTGGTTTCCCTTGTTACAGTGGTGTTCCACGTATCGGGAGTTTATTTGTACTACGCAGTATGGATGGGGTTGCACGGCCTTTCTTTTGATTGGGAGCACCCTCAAGCATTGCTTTCAAGGAATACACATCCCATGTCAATGATGTCCACCATTTTTTCTTCTAGAAACGCCCACGGTTTTTACCGCACTTTCTTGACCGCGCTTAAATGGAACACGTTCTGTTCTAGGCACGCTTCTTGTTTCCAACCATTTGTTGTGGGGGCTGCGGAAGGTGTTTTCACCTGCCCATTCTCGTGTTGGCCATGTCCTTTTTCGGAGTCTCTGCTGCTCAGGCGCTCTGAATCGGGGTGTGCCTGTCTTGGAGTACCATTCTTGAGTGCGCTTTGAAGGAACCATTGAGACAAAACCAAATGGTCCAATCATTTTCAGCGTTTTCGCTCAGCTTTTCGGGGTAGTTTGGGGGAGATTGCAGCCTGAACAGAATGTTTGCTCAAGGGAAAACCGCTGGAGACGGCTGTCATATAAAGGAGGCGGACTTTTTTTCATCCTTGTTTCCTTCATATCCCCTTCTGACCAGCAAACAGTTCACTTCTGCTGGGGGTTTTGTGGGTGGTCTCCGTCCAGCCAAGTAAAGACCGCATGTCCGCGGATGAAGTTTGGACCTATGCTCTGTTTTGCACGAAAGACACGGCAAAGGCAATAGGTGCCGCGACATGTTCCTTCGTTTTGGTCGAAGGGTTCCCTTGCCTATGGTCGGACTCGGCTCGCTCCAGGAGAAGGTGGCGAATGTCTTCTTCGCAGTGCACAAGTGGGACGAGCTCAAAGAGTTGGAGAAGAGGCGCAGATCGCTTTCGCCACTCCGAAGGTCGACCCGGTTCTGGAGGGCAGCTGGTTTTGGGTCGGCCGCTGGTCGCGGTTTTTCACGCGCGCCGTGTGCGCGTCAGGGGCTGGAACGACCCCACGCGGGTCTGCTACTGGCCCTACGAGGGCAGCTCCGACTCCGTGGAGGAGTACTTCGGAGCCCCCACCGGGTCTCCCGGACGGCTGGGACTTTGGCTTGGACGCCCTAGATCGTTTTTTTTTTTTTGGTTTGGGGGGGGGGGAATTCCAGGGAAAGCTTTCCAGGGCTCCAGTGGGGTGCAGGAGGTGCTTCCTCTTGCCAGCATTCGTTCGTTTTAAAGTCAGCTACCAAACATGGGCACTTTATTAGGTTGCTTCCAGACTGGATAGAATGTTAGTGTGCAGGAGTTCACTTTTCGTCTCGTCATGTAATTTCCTGGTCCTTGGGTTCCATTTTTTGTTGGGAGGGCGGTTTGGGAGAGGGGGCCTTACGCTTCCCCTCTGTGAATCGAAAACACGGGTCATGAGGGGTCTCACATTCAATTGCCTGGATGGGGATAGGTGGCGCTGTTTCATTTGGGTGTGGCTCAAAATTAAACAGGAGGGGTTACGCAGGTTTTGGTCCATGTTTCCACTTACCAGGGTTCCATTTTGGTACCGGTTTTTTGAGCCACAGCCATTTGTGCAAGGTTTGGTTTTGTTTCAAAGCAACACTTTCCTGTTGATCAGGCTCTGGAGTGGTTTGGAGCAGCTTCGGGCCGGGAAGGGGAGTTCAAGCACATATGACGGCCAAGAGAGCGGCAGGGTTTGGGCGTTCCGTTGAGAATCAAGCAGACTTCATGATGGTCTAGGTCCCCCAGTAGTGCCCTTCTCTACCCCTGTTTTGAGGGGGACGGTTCCCCTGCTAACATAGACCACAGAATAAAGGGTACCCTTATTCTAACCTCTCTACTGGAGGACCTAGTGGTTGTAAACGACCGCTTTGAGACCCATTGGCGCATGTGGTTGGGGTGTTTCCCTATCAGTATCCCTCTTTTCGCTTCAGAGGGTTTGCACTAAGACTTTGGGAAGCTCCATACACACTGGTTTTTGCGGGTTGTCCGGCGGATTTTGGGAGCGCGAAGCCACATCCACCCAATGGTGAAGAGCCTTCGGCGCTAGACGGAAACGAGTGGCTGGAGTTTGGCTTCGTGGCCGAGGCTCTTTTTCCACTTCTACAACAGCTTCTCTCGGTGGGTCTTCTTCCCTGCTGCTGTCAGCATCATCATTTTCCTGATCCGTAAGCTGGTACCGAAGACGCACGTGCACGTCATTGACACCCTCTTCGGGCTGTACATGTGTCTTTGTCTGTTTAATTACTGGCAGCCGTTGTTCTTTTTCCTGATTGCGGTTCTCTTTGAATCCGGCCAAAAGGAGGAGCTACATTTCCTATCGCGGAAGCTGAAGAATGGATGGAAGTGGACGACGAAAGCTTGCATTTTTCCTCATTTATCAAACACAAGGGTAGAGGAAGGTTAGACAATCCCAGCCAGCCATGGGTTGGCAGGTCCGCCCTTAAAAAAATCTTGCATAGTTTCGGGTCCGCCTGATTCGAATCGAACGAGGTTTGAGGGTGACTTTTTCATCAAGTGAGGTGCCTCTGGACCACCTTCTTCCTGGCTTGCGCCTTGGGTTCTCTTAATGTTAACCCCGGATTAAGCAGAACCCCTGCTTGATTTTGATCGGGGGGTGTCCCCTTTTAGTGGGGATTCAGACCACTTTTGGAGGGGTTTTCACGCCCCTGAAATAACGGGACGGGTGTATTAATCCTGGGTCAACATTTTTGTTTGAGTGGAAATTGGACCCTGGGGGTTTAGCAAATTCCCATGCCACCATGAAACACGACGAGTATGCCGTGGCTCATGTGCATAGAATTGGGGGTTGATGTGCGCTGCGACCGATCAAGCTCGGAACAGTGGGAAGCAGGGGTTGCCAGTTGAGCCTCTTTTTGGTTGAAATCAGTTTGTGCCACTAAAACAGAAGGTTCGACCCACGGTTGTCGCAGCCAAAATGTCAGCAACACCAGGAGCGAAATTGCCCGGGCTCACAACATCTGCTTTGTGATTCAACATGAAACTGATGGGCATCAGTGGGCTGTACCAATAGCTTCCAATCTGCACACCGTTGACCATGGATAGGAACCAGTAACATTGTCCGTATGTGAATCTCTGGCATGAGCACCTGCGGGCAACTGAGCCCGCACTGCCCAACAGTTCCGCAACTTCGGTGGGTCTTGGATCTTGACACCGAGTGCTCTTGCTATTTTGCGATCGGATCTTTGACAAGTACTCCCCATTGCGATAAATCAGGGATCCCTCAAAGGCCTTGCCTAGGAATCGCTGAACAGGGTCAGTGCGGCCTTGCCCGGAAAAAACGAGTCCGATTCGGATCCGTTGGACGGAACCCGTGCTCCGTTCACAGGGTAGACATTTCAGCTTTGGCTCTCCAAAGAAAGACAGTCAGTCCCGCGGGCGCGTCGCAAAACCCGGTTGCAATCTAGGCCAAAGTGGTTCACGAACACCTGCTCCGAGGCTTTATTTGGAAACATGGTCTGCTTTCGTGGTTTGCTTGCCGACAAGAATCCCCTCCAATCTTTTTTAAACCAAGACGCATTCCACAATTTGGCCAGTTTTATTTGTCTTCGACCTAATGAATGGCAACCCCGGAACCCGCCAAAAAATGACACCAGCAGAGACCCCAAACAGTTGAGGACTAGCTTGTGGCTTTCTGCGCTTCAACACGGATGAATCAAAATGATGCAGTCGATGAACCTGGCACGCGTTGCGTTGCTGCACGTGTGTTGCTGGCGTGCTTCGCGCTTCAGCACCGCGCCGGCGCTGGGGTTGGGCGTGCGCGTGCGACAGCGGGCGAGCGCGCGTGAACGCCAAGTGTGGTTGCGCAAGCGCGCGGTCACATGGGCAGTTCAGACACACATGTCCAATTCAGACACACATGTGTGCACACGGGGAGCACACATATGTATACGACTGAAACAGTACACGCGGCACGCGCAGATGTGCACCCGTGAACACACACATATACACTCGGTTGCTTGCTGCCCCCCTGCTAAAAGTTTGACTTGTGGTGGTTTCAGGCAAAACCCATTAGTTGGCAAAAAGTTAAAGTCCTAACATCCAAGCAAAAGGCACCAAAGTTCACCTACGACACGCTAATGTGTTCACGTGGAGCGCACGTGTGTTCAACTGGAACACAATCACGTGCAATTAAAGCACATGTGTGTACACGTGGGAAACGCATATGTATACCACTGGAACACAAATATGTGTCCAGGAACACCGCGTGTGCGATAAACTCGCACGTGTGTGTACACCGAAAGCGCACACACACACACACATGCGCGCACCTCGAAAACAGTCATGCGTTTTCTGGAGCACATCCATGTTCACACCTCGAGAGCAAATATGTCGTCAGATGCCAAAAAATGTTCACCTAGAACATACTAATATGCTCACGTGGATCACACATCTGTTAACCTGGAACACAAACACGTCTCCAATTGGAACACACATGTGTACACGTGAACACGTGAACACACATACGTGTGCATGTGGAGCAGACACACACACACGTGTTCATCTGATAACAAACACGTGTTCTCCTCGAACGCAAACACGTGTCCAGTTCGAACACACATGTGTGTACACGTGACCCCACATATGTGCGCACGTGGAGCGCACATTTGCGTACACGTGATCACACATACATGTGCACCCGGAACACACACACACACACGAGTGTTCATCTGAGAACAATGATGTGTTCACCTGCAACACAAACACGTGTCCAATTGGAACACACATGTGTGTACACGTGAACACACATATGTGTACACGTGGGAGACACAAATGTGCACACGTGAGCACACACACACACATGTGCACACGTGAAACACACACACATGTGTACTTATGTGCACGCGGAAAACACAGAGACACACACACGAGTGTTCATCTGATAACAAACACGTGTTCTCCTGGAACACAAACACGTGTCTAAAATTGGAACACAGAAGTGTGTGCACGTGAACACACGTCTGTGTACACGTGCAAAACACATATGCGTGGGCGTGCACACACATACACACATGCACTCGGAACAAACACACGTGCGTTCATCTGAAAAGAAACATGTATTCCTCTGAAGCACAAACACGTGTCCAATTGGAACACACATGTGTGTACACGTGAACAATCGTGAACACACAAATTTGTACACGTGGAAAACACATATGTGCACAAATGAACACGCATACGTGTGCACACAGAGCAGACACACACACACGTGTTCATCTGATAACAACATGCGTACACACGTGTCTGATAGGAACACACATGTGTGTACACGTGAACACACATATGTGTACGTGTTAAACACATATATGTGCACACGCGAACAACACACATATATGCGCACCCGGAACACGCACACACACACACACACACACACGCACACACACGCGCGCGTGCTCACACACACATGCGTACACCTGGAACACATATGTGTGTATGTCTGGAAAGCACATTTCTGTTCACCTGCAGCACACATTTGTGGACCCCTACATGCGCTTACTTGGAACAGGCGTTTGTGTTCACGCGTAACCCTGGCGCAGACCTGGCCTCACCTGGACAACAAACATTTTTCTGCACGCCTGGGCGGCACATAGATCAAGTTCCCGAAGCCGGCTGTGAGGCGCTATTCCATGGGGTCTGCCTTGAACAACGCTTGTCTTTTATATGCGTGTTCCAAGTAGGAAAAGAGTGTTCGTGTGTGATCAATCTAGCTTTTGCCTCACGTTGCTAGCGCGCGAGCCTGCTCCAGTATTTACAGGCTTCAGTTTAGCAAAAGCTTTCCGGCGTATTGCACTTCTTTCTCGCTTAGCTGCGCAGTGTCTTCCGTATCGAGCAATCTAAAGTGCTTGTCCCGTATTGCGGCAACTCTTCGTATCGATTCAGTAAAGCATTTGCTTTCGCAGGGAAATACGCAACCAAATTCTTCCGTACGCTCACTACAAGCATCCCTGCCTTCTTGCCTCAGCCGTCTTTTCTCCGCTTTGTCCAGCAAAACGCATTCCCTGCTAATTGAGCGCGAGGAAAGTGGAAGCAAATGTGGATTGAGGCGCAACTGGGAACCGGTCACGGCTGACCACTGTGCTATCGCCTTGCTAGCGCCCGGCTAGTGCGGGTTCGCCGTATTTTTTTGGAGTCACGGCGACCATGTGTGTGGATTTGACACGTAAGATGAAGGTAAACGTGCGGGCTGGCTTCTTAGTACCAAGTACGAACTGCAACATTACACCCTTGAAAGCCACACAAAGCCCATCGCGGCAACCCAGGCCCCAACTCTTGGAAACCAAGATCACCGAAGACCCTAGCGCGAACCAAGCGCCATCCTAGCGCCTCCAGCGGGAAGCGGGCGATCCATTGGTATTTGCAGGACTCCGCTTTGTATGAATGAAAAGCTGCAGAAAGCCCCTTACTAAGAGTTTTGACCGGCTCGCATATGTGTTCTATCAGAACAATCGCATGCTTTCACCTGGAACACAAACATGTGCTCACGTGGAACACACTCATGCGGTCACATGCAAAACGTGCGTGAACACTTGGAACGCGCCGATGTGGTAAGCTGGACCACACCAAGAACACAAAATCATTCACTCGTGCCCGCGGAACACACCGCAAACAAATCCGTCCACCCAGGGAGCCGTGCCAGGCATCCAGGCTGGGAGGCCCGTCCACCCACAGAGCCGTGACAGGCATCCAGGTTGCGAGACAGCCGGTAAAGGGAGACAAAGCAAAGCAAATCAATCCGCTAACGGGAGACAAATGAAGGGAGACAAATGAACCCGTCCACCAAGAGAGCCGTGCCAGGCATCCAGGCTGGGAGACAACGGGAGACAAATGAAGGGAGACAACGGGAGACAAATCCAGACATCCAGGCTAGGGCTTTGCAGGAGGCGAGTCACTTTACATGAAGTGAGAACCCATCACAGTAAACTGTTTGGGGAAAATAGCGGTTGATTCAGGGGGTCTTCTTGGTGAGTGACGAAACAACTTGTGGTTTCTTCCCCACAAGGGACAAGGAAACCACTTGTGGTCTTTTGCCGCGATGAGCAGTTGACTCAGGGGGTCTTGTTGGTGAGTAGGATTTCTCAACAGAAGAAACTTGCGGGACACTTTTCGGGGCGCGCCTTTAGCTTGGCTTTGGCGCGTCAAAGCTTGCAGACTACCAGCACGACAAGAATGTGAAGCTCCTGCGCTGGGGCATGACCACGGACGAGAGCGCCGGCACCGTGCGCCGGGAGTTCGACGATGCGCGCCGGGGCACGGCGCCTGAGCAAACAGGAAGCCCAAAAAAGAAAAATGTTCAGAAACAGGAAGAAAAGCATGGGGTTCCCAACCCAAGGAACGGCTGATCTTCACTGTTGGTAAGTTTTTTGTGATTTGGATCTGTTCATTTTTCGTTCGGGGATGCGACAAAACACTTTTTTGCTACCATACCGAGGCTTGTAAAGTGATGGACCGCATCCTGCGCCAGTTGATGGTTTACTCAGCACAGGGTTTCATCCATGAAGACTGGCGCAGGATTTCGTCCATCCATATGGGGTCACTAGTGACCCAAGTGAACCTTGGCCCGCTTCGAGATTCATCCTGCCCGCGTGGATGGACGAAATCCACCTGTAGGAGGTGTATCAACCAGTCTTCATAGGGTTCCACCCATTCAGCGCTCCTTGAAAGATACATTTTGCCCATTTGAAACATGGCTTTTTCCACCAAAGTATGGGGACACCACCATTGACAAGGCAACGTTCAGGTGTATAATGTAAGGATCGCTGTCATGCCATCCTAGATATTGACCTCCATTTGCATGAGGATTCCGAAGCTTCGGCGGGCCCCCTTTCGTTTCAAGGGGAAACTGAAAACAGAGGCTGCATTGGCCATTTTGGGGGTCCTATTTTGGCACGGACCGAGGCGCGCGAGAGTTTCCGCAAGCTGTTGCACTGGTTCCTGTGCTGCTTCTTTATCTGCGAGACGCTCTGGTTCGTGTACCGTAGTCGCAAGCAGCACCTGGTGTTTTTCATGTGCAGCGTAAGACAGAATGACAGACAGACACGCGGGCGGGCGGGCGGGCAAGCAGGTAGGCACTGGGCCTGACTGAGATGACCGGAAATCCACCTTTAGAGCGTGCCCGTTTCCACTCACCTTCCAAAGTGGCTGGTTGCGAGCATTTTGAGGGGTCCAGCGGACTCAGTGGTGAGAAACCAGAGCCTGAGAAAAGGAAGCACGGCAAGAAGCTTTGGAACAGCTCTGGTTGGTCTCTTTGAGACCATTTCACGTTTAAGATATGGGTATGGGTCAAAATTTAAGCACCAGGAATTGGACATGAGGGGTTTCAGTGCTTGGTTCCATTCACCAGGGCAAGCCAGTTTGCATACCACAGCCATATGGATCAGAAGTTCACTTTCTTTTCAAAGGTAGGGGCAACCAACTGATTTCAGGGTGATCATCTTTTCTTCAAAGCACCTGAGGTATTGGGCTACCAACATCAGGCTGGGCAGTCTTCGCAGTCTTCGCGTGGCTTGCATGATCCCAAGCTGAGTACGCAGAACTCGTGGAGGAACCCCTTTCTTCAGGTAATTCCTAGTTGGTGGTTTGGATTGGTGCGTTTGGATTTGGATTTCCTGCTTGTAGAGGCTCACCTGACCATCACCTAACTTCCAGACCACCGTGCTCCAAACTACCAATTGGAGGGAAGCAACCCTGTTGAATTGGGTGCAAATCTGGGCCCTTACGATCCTCGACTCCTGGATTGGCTTCGGCCCAGTTTGAAGAGGTCAGTTCGCCCGGATCACTTGTCGGATGCTCCTTGGACAGGTCACCGGGTGGTGGTCAAAGATCAACCACACAAAGTATGAAAACCATCCTGTGTTTCTTGGGAGGGACTTTTTCCATGTACTTGAAATTAACAGACGGGGAAGCTTGGGCTTCTGGCCTTTCAAAGACGCCCCCAGCACCTCGCCAAACCCAGCCGAACCACGCCGCCAGGGCGGAAGCTGTGCAGAACCCGAGCGGCAAGACCTTCGGCCTGGAGAATGAGCACATCATCCGAGGCTACACCTACGCGGTCACCTTGAACATCAAGCTGGTGGACTGCCTCCCGGCATAACACAAGCGAGCGGTCCACGTGCAATCAAAACCCGGGTAGATGCAGGTAAAGGACAATCCCCGAGCATGAATGGCTTCGGAGATCCGCTTGTTTTTTGTTTTTTTCCTTCTTCTTCTTGAAGCATGGTTCTGGGTCGACCGTTTTCATCCCGGGTATTGATTATGACTCACCTGACATTCCGAGCAACGATTGGTGAGAGGAAACGTCGCGACGTTTTGTCAAGGCCAGGGTTCCGCTGGCTGACATGAGCACTTTTGACCCTTGGGCAAGCGAAGACTCCGCGCCGCACACTTTGCTGAGCGCCTAGATGGAATCGCTGGTTGAACCTGCGCCCTCAACGCCCCGTAGCTACCAATTTGATTTAGGTTTTCTCTATATTATTCTTTCTTTATTCCCCAAGCAGTTTACTGGTGGGATTCCAATTTCAGTGAACTTGGCGGCAACTGTTGCTAGATGCGTCCGAGCACGTAATTTGTCTGGTGTCTCCCAGCTTGGATGCGTGCTTGCCAGTTGTTTTAAGAGCTTTTGCTGGCTACGGGGTGGCTTTGCATTTCCCCCCTGCCTACATCGACACGCTTGCTTGAATCCCCCCGCTGGAACCAGGTACTTGGTCGCCTTTGTCCATGTGGCTGAGCAAGAAGGAGCGCCGAAAGCGTTTGGGTTTAGAAGTCGTGGGCGTTTCTTGCAAAACACGCCTAGACTTTCCTCAAGGTTTCCTTGGGAAAGTTACCTTGGGCGGAATCCGCTGGATTCCCTTGGCAAGCGGCTTCTCGAGTCCGAAAGTTGGAGGCTGGAGACAGAGGGATTGGCTGGAAGGGACCATCATGGGCCCTGCCTGCTGGACGGTCTTTTCATCCGTCGAGTTCCTTGCCGGGGGTACCAAGATTCGGCGTGAGGGTGCGTCAGTACATCTTTGCCTTCGATCGGTTTTGGCCCGAGGGCATGTTGAGCCCCAACGTTGGGCCGCGGGATTCTGCGAGCTCGTGGCATACAGGGAGTATGACTCAGCGAGTCATTTGGGCCTGCTGCTTGTACAATTGAATCTCTGCTGTCACCTGCCGAGAAAATTAAAGAAGCCGTTGTGGCTAGGGTCAGCTAGAATGTGAGGCGGGTAGTTGGAGGACTGCTGTAGAGTTTCTGCATCCGAGTCATGTGATTTCAAGCTTGGTGAGATGACTCTGGCTTGAAGCCATTCCGAAAACTGCTGCAAAACATGCGTGCTTTCAACGTGCATGGGGCTTCGCAGATGTTGCGGGCATTTGCATGCAAGAGCGTTGCAATGCTGCTTGGACTACTTTCAATCGTTGCCTGCGCCTGCATCGCAGTCTTATGCGCGGCATGGCGTGGCCTTCCCCAGTAGCCTTTGATGAACATTTCGCCTATTTGGCCTGTTCAGATGATTCATCGGGTCCCAAGGTCGGGTCAGAACTGCTCCGCTTTGACAGCAAAAGGCTGAAGGAAACCAGGTGCCGAAGTTTGGGAGAGTTTGCCGTAAGACGGCCTCTGGGAAGTTGACTCGGTCAGAGAAAGGGGATCGCAGGTCGCCACTGAAAAAGATTGGGACTCGGGCACCGAGCTCCTCAATTTTTTTGGAGCATATTGTTCCATGGAGGTTTTGGCCTCCACCAAGCCACCTAAGCCACCCAAGCCACCCAAGCCTCCCCACACACAGTTTTTGTGAAGCATTTGGGCGATTCTCGGGCACCCAAGGCTCCCCCCACATTTTTTTGGCTTTTGGCCGCTTTGGCCTCGGGCACCAAAGGCTCCACACAAAGCCTCTGGGTCCGAAAAACAAGGGGGGGGGCAACTGAGCCACTTGCTCAAAACCCCGAGAAAATGGAGGGTGGTAAAACCCTTCTGAATTCTTGAAGCAGTGTTCTGGGTCGACCGTTTCTTGACGCGTTTTGTTTGTGACTCAACTAAACAGCTCTCAGGAGAACCACCGCACGGACATGGAGCTGAAGTCCAGCATGGCGGTGAAGCTCTTCGCGGTGAAGTTCGTGGTCTTCTACTTTCCCTTCGTCTACGACATCGTGCTAAGGCCCCGCGTGGAAGGACCGACTGAAGCAACGGAGAGACTGAACAACGAACAAAAGAGTCACAGACTCATATTTTCCGGGGGCGGGGTGGTGGTGCTTGTTTTTTTTTGTTTTGGGTGGGTGAAGGGGTGATTCCTCCATGGGGGGCGTCGGGATTTGGGGTTGGGGTTGGGTTTGGGTTTGGGCGGGTTTGGGTTGGGGTTGGTTGGGTGAATGGGGTTTGGGTTGGGTTTGGGTCGCGTGGAAGGACCTCGAAGAAAAAAAACACATTTCCCGCTGGTGGGTGGGTTTGGGTTTGGGTTTGGGTGGGTGATTTGGTTCTTTGGTCCGTTTTTTTTCTTCTTTTTTTTGTTTTTCTTCTTCTTCTTCTTTTTTCGAAGGAAGGATGTGGGCTTGCTCCTAACACTTCCTGACTGGTGCTTTCAAGGTTGGCAGTCTAAGGTTCTCTCATTCTCATTGCCACGATGCACGAGGGGCGTTCGCTTCGTGTGTGCCATGCCCAGGATCCCGATTGCTTTTTGCTCGCGCTGGTGGCACAGCACGCTCGGCTGTAGGATCCCTTTCGTGATTCAGATCCTCACCGCCCATTTGATCCCTTCTGACTTCCGTCTTCTTGGCGTTTTTTTGGCTCCCTTTGCAGCTTAGCCTATGTCAACAAAGAACTCAAACCCAAGAGGCTCAAGAACCCAAGGCAAACCCTACCCTTGCAGCCAGACGAAGCAAGCAATACCTGGGAGGATGCCCCGGGGACACCATGGAGGGCTGCATCCACATGGCCCGCGGGAACCTGAAGGCGCGATTGAAGCCCGCAAATGGATCCGGAAGACGAAGACAAGAAAAATGGACGCAGAAGAAAAAACGGCCCAGAAACACGCGTCAGCACCCCATGGCTGTAATTTGAAAAACACCGCGGCCCCATGGCGGGCCTTTCTCTCGATGGATTTGGGCTCCTTGCGTGCGAGGGAGGGCCGCTCTCCTTGCCTTGTCGACGAGAGGAGGATGGGGTCAAAGAGACATGGTCCTGGCTGATGTGAAAGCTCGGAGAAGCACTGGGGCAACAGAAAGGTTCTCCGTTCGATCAGAGTTCGATCAGAAGGGTCGAAGAGCACTTCTTGCGGGAAGGGGCCGACCACCAAACGTCATGAACAATGCAAAGCTGCCAAACCACTTGTGAAGCCGACCAGGGCAGCGAAGCACCTGGACCATTTAAGATGGTTTCCACTCCCCCGCAAAGAAATCCAAGTGAACATGGTGCGCATACCCTTTTTGCAGTTCCTTTGCGGTAGGGGGTAGCTTACGGGGAGTGAACACCACAGAGACCGCCACCAACCGCCCGTCCCAGTCCCTCTGCTCCCGACTGAGCAAACCTGAGTCGGGAAGTTCAGAGAGTTGAGCACCAAAATCCAGGATGATTTGGGTTTGTATTTTGAGGGAACCCCAAAAGTCGTGGTTTCCAATAGGTTTTCCAATTCAAATAAAGCCGAGAAAAGGGTACCAACACACATTTGTACAGATGACTTCATTTTTTTCCCACTGCGGGTTTACATCGGACGTCCCTTTTTGCAGGGAGTTGCGTGACAAGCCTTGTCAGTGAGAAGGCACCTGTCATATGGCAGCCACTTGATCTATCAGAAACGGCGAGGGGAGGGGGGGCAACTAGGCAGTGAGAAGCACCTGTCATATGGCAGCCACTTGATCTAACAGAAACGGCCGGGGGGTGGGGGGGGGGATATTGGGAATATGTCCGCAAAACCTCAAGAACCATTCCCTCACCAAGTACAGGGATGTTTTGATGCAATGTTTGAGGGAAAAACTGGCTTGTCTCAACCGGGGTCATGTTGAAAGGGGAAAGACATGGAGAAAGGGAAGCTGGTTCCATGTCTGTGACACCCTCGAACCTCCACTCTTTCCAGATGCTTTGTTACCTGCAGGTGGTTTTCGTGACTCAGATCATCTCCGGAGCCATTGCGCTGCTTTTGCAGGCGCGGGACGTCGGGGTTCTCCAAAATCGGATCTCCTTGAAACGGTACTTGCCGGGTCTTTTCAATCGCTTTGCACGGCTGGTCCGTGTTGGAAGATCTAGTCTCTTTTTTTTTCCTCTTTTTTTCCTCGGACCTTTTTTTTCGAGTCCATGGTCCAGACTCCTTCGGCCTTGAGTCTCCGGTCCGGCGAGCTTCCATCCGGCGAGCGGGCGAATGGCCCCCGCCCTCTGGACCACAGGCCTGAAGACACCAACGCGGAGCTCCAAGGCATCTGCCTGCCTCAGGGGGCTCTGGTTGCCGCAGTGGCGAAGATGGAGCGGCGTCCTTGGTAGGATTCGATTCCTTGAGGGGGTCGGCCATTTCCTCAGAGAGGTGGCAACCCCCCTGAGGCAGGCAGATGCCATGTGGGGAGGGGAGGGTTCAAGAACGTGAGCTGAAGATACCACGCCGGGGCAGCCCACTGGGCCGGGAGTCCCGGGTTTACGGTTTTTTGGTTGCACTCCCTGCGGAGTGCAGAGTACAGGTCAACCATAGGATGCCAACCATCGAGTGCCACACGTTGAGTGAATCCATGAAAGTTCCCTAGCAACAAAAGTGGGCTGTTAGTGTGGGAAACTGAGGTTAGTTTGCTTAGAACCACCGTTATCACCTACTAAGTAGGTCAGGGGTCCCTATATATCGCTGTTTGGTTTTAACATCTTCACACGAGTGGGGTAGTCGCGAAAGGACCGCGGTGGTCTTAAGGATCACCTTTTTGGCCCAAAGATGCGTGTCCCCTGGTAGCAGTGTAGGGAGAAGTATACGGAGCCTTATAGGATGGAAATTATGGTTGAAACTATTGCTCGTTGGTATCAGGGACATCCGAATTTCGCAGCAACATCAGTCGGTTTGTTTTCCCGTGGAAGACCGGCGCTTTCAAATTTTCGCCCTCGCAGGTGGCATTTCAGCTGTGGAGCGTCAAGGCGGCCTTGAGGAACAAGAAGGGCAGCTCTATGCGCCTCGGAAAAAAAAAAAAAAACCCGTGTGCAAGTGCTGGGATCCAGTTCTCTCTTGGAGTTTCTGGTTGGGTTCGAAGGAACCTGGAGCCGGGATTCGCGATTTTGTTTTTTTTTTGGCTGTAAGGTTCACGAAACATGTGGACCAGGATTAAGCCTACTTGTTTTTTGGCGGGGGGCAACGGCTAAGGTAGATTTGGTGAACAACAGGCATTTTTTCCTTGTTTGCTTGGAGAGGTTGCAAGCCGTTAATTTAGCTTGTAGCAACATAAGGTATCTTTTTACCATTTGTGAAGAGCAGGCCCTTTTGGGCTCCTACCAAAGGCACGCAACAGAGCAGACTATCCTAGGAGAGTTTTTGGGTTTTAGCATATGGATTCCCCAAGTACAACGGAACCAACCAGAAGGACGCTCTAGAGGCAATGGTCAGGGACCTCTGGGCTGCGTGTGAGGAAGACGGTCATTCCGTGTATGTGGCATCCCATTTTGGGGTAGGTGCACCACCAATTTTGGTCTATTTTAGCGGGGATTGAAATATTTAGTAGGGGTACGACATTTTAACCAGTAACCATGTGAGCATACAACAAAAAACAAAGAGTTTATTGGGGAGCTCTCCCAGTATGGGGTCTCAATGGCCCCCCTTTCGAAACTGTATCCTGGAGAAAATCGATGCTCCTACGTTTTCTGCGAAGTTTTGTTGGGTAGCCACTTTCTCGCCTTTTCTTTTTAAATAGAGTCCTCTATGTTGACACAAAGCCATGTGTATCAGAGTCGGTTTTTGGGTTGCTCCGACGCGAAAGGCACAGGTCCCTGGGCTGAAACACCTTGGTTCGGTGGAAATGAGGGGATGGTGTCCGGATATCCTGACAATCTTCAAGCAAGGGAACAAGGAACCCCTCTGAAAAATATGTAATTTACTAGGGTTTTGGTGGTCGAGTAGGGTTGGTTTACTTGCAATGTGGTTGGTGCGTCCACTACTGGGGTTGGACACATCCGGACTTTGGGAAGGGAATTCCCCCCGAATGGCCAAACTGTGAATGGACCTAATCCCCTTTGGTAGGTATCTAGGTCCCCCAGTAGTGAGTGCCCTTTTACATCCTTTTTTAGGGGGAGGGTTCCCCTACTAAAATAGACTACATAAAGAAGTTGGTACCCTTATTCTAAGCTCTCTACTGGAGGATCTAGGTACATCCCCGGATTCATCCAAGTGATGAGTGCGTTGGACACGCCTGACATCGCAGAAAGGGGTGGGTTTGAGGCTCAAGGTATTTCCTCGGTTGGGTGAAAGGTGATGTATGGGTGTGCGTTCGTTTGACATCCTTTTCGGGGTAGTTTTGAAGGTAAACCAATTAGGAAGACCGAAGCCGCCACCATTTTTGGGGTTGGCCAAAGCTGTCATCATGTCGACGAACCCATTTGAGCGGCGTCCAAAACCTCTGTGTACATGTTTAGCGAGAGTCGTGTCGTATCGACCTGTGCACAAGCAAAAACTCGTCGCGCGAAAGGTCGCGTGAGCCAGTGTAAGCAAAACCTCCACATGTGTCGCGTAAGGAGAAACTCCACGTTTGGTGGTGTAAGCTAGAAAAATACGGCATGGCAAATCAAGCAACGTTTCGGACGTGGCTCATTTGGACCCTTTGGATTGGATATTTCGTCGGAGGGCACCACTGACCCCGTTGAGCCATGCCAGTGAGAAGGACGAGGCAAGCTTTTGGGGACAATGTTTGAGGGGAAAATGCGCTTGTCTCAAAATGGACCCAAAGGACACGCCCATCTACACCGCTTGTGGAATCTTTCGGGCAACGGGTTCAGCGGCACCAAGTGAATCCCGTGGGGCAACTGAGGATTGGGCCAAGCGCTGGTTGAAACCATGTTTTAACCCGCTTTAAACAATTGCCTTTTCCATCTGAGGAATCGTGTTTCTTCCTCGTTGGTTTTAAAGGGAATGATAAACCCCTGTTTCTGAATATGGGGGTGTCCCTGGATTTAGTAGGGATTTATCACTTTTGGAGGGGCCCCCACCCCCATATGAATAAACAGGGGGTGATTAATCCGGGGTCAGCATCGCCATGGTTAGTCAGTTGAACCTCCAGAAAACCCCTCAGACTCCGCGCCAAATCGCCTCGAGGATCACGTTTCTGGAGGTGCAGGCTTTGATGAGTGAGTTCGACGTGGCCACGGAGGTGGACGATTTCATGCAGATCGTCCTATCCTTCGGCTCCTCGGGACAAGCTGTTTCAAATATCCGGGGTTCTGCAGAAAATATGGCGGTCGGTCAAAAACAATGTATGAAAATGGCACCTTGGTTCATTGAGACTGGAACCTGCGGTTTGCCCTAGCTCTTTACTTTTGAGCCACACCCACATGCTGGGAACAGCGTCCAGCGCTTCACCTTTTTCCGAGTTCAGTGCTATAGCCAAGTGTTTGGGCCCGGAGGACATCATTGGGCAACCAAGGGCTCGCTGGGAGCTCAAAGGGGACTGCTGTTGCTTTTGCGACCCCCTCCGTTCCGGTTTCAGGTAGGCAAGGACACAGCAATGTTGCCTCGGATCTTTTTGAACTTGTTGTCTATTTTAGAGTTCACAAAACATGGGAGGAGGAAGCTGAGGTATCATCAACTCTCGCAGTATGCGCTCTTCACTCTCGTTTTGGGTTAGCGGTTGCAACCGGTGACAGGCCCATGAAATCCGCCTGGTGGCAGTGCCCGGAGGATTTGATGGGAGTTTCCCTCATAGGGTTTTCCCTAAAATGTTGACGTTTATCAACCAGAGTTGAGGGCGAATAGATTCTCCCATCTCACGTTTCACGGTTTGGTGTGGCTCTTCCTTTGCGTTCATTTTAAGTACAGTTTCTTGCTCTCGCCAGGCTCGTACGGTCCAACCTTGTGATAAGAAAACCGCGTGGCCCCTTCAGATTCTGAAGAGAATGCGAACTCCCAGAAAGACATCCTTTGTTTTGTCGCATGCTCCCTTAACCGCCCTTATTGGCAGAAACCCGATTTTTTTTTGGGGGGTGGGGCTGGGGGCGTGTACTTTCCAATCACATTCTTTCCTCCTCCAGCGACTGGTCTGAAATCGGTCGATTGGCCAGTTCGTTTGTGGCGGCCGAGGCGGCCCGGGCAAGTTGTGAGGCGGTCAAGGCTGTTGGGGGGTAGCCCCTTGGGTTGTTACCTAAATCCGGAGTGCCTCAGCTCCTTGACGGAGCCAAAAGCAAAAGCCTGAGGAGCACTTTTTCACCAAGGATAGACAGTAATGCTCGCCTTGGCCACTCCGCTGGCTTTCATCTTGACGCTTTCCACCTTGTTTGGGGTGGTTTCCCTTGAAACACGAATCCAGAACACCTTGGTTCACTTTGAAGGTGGTTCGGCTTGAAAGTTGCTGTGAAGACTAAGCACGCAAAGGGGTCTCTGTTTGTGGTGGTTCATTGAGTTCCACCACACAGTTCGATGATCTTTGTCTTGGGTGACTTTTTAATTTCCGGGCTTGAGATATTTTGAACCTAAGTTTGCTTGACGAGAACCTCAAGCATGTCTTCTTTTGGAGACAGACTTGGGAAGGGAGTCCATTCCACCCATTGTGTTTTTAATGACTTTCTTGCGGTGTTTGATTTTTCAACCTATCCTAAATCAAAAGCTTCCGGCAGAGAGGCCAGCGGGTTGCGGAAAGTTCAGGCCAGTTTTGCATGAGCGGCCCTCGTTTTTTGTTTTTTTCCAACCCCATCTTTTTTGGTACGATTTTACCATGCAGTTGATGGGGCTCTGAACATGGGCAGGGCAGGTCCCCTCATGAGTCCAACTGAGTTTTGTATCGACCCAAGGTCTTATGACTCGGACATTCCTCAAGGACTAGATGCCCGCAATTTTGGGGTCGAAACCCTTTGAAACAGTGAATCACCGGGACCCGAAGGGAAAAGTCGGAAAACAAGGGTGACCCCGGGGCGGTCTTTTTGATCGAGCTTCCCATTGAGGGGATCCTTTGCTTGGGATTCGAAATCCCCCATGATGGGGGTGGCTCGTTTTTTTGGAGGCTACAGTTGTTTTTCTTCTTTTTTCTCCCGGTTGTAAAGGGAAACCCAAAGGAAACCGTTCCGATCTCCCACCTTTTTCCCGTTTTTTTTCCGGGAAACCCAAAGGACACCGTTGCCATTTTGGGGTCCCGCGAAAGACCCGACACACCTAATGGGCTGAATGGGTCTTGCGCCTCATCTCGCGCTTGCAGAGGCTTCCTGGCGATGTTCGGGACGGTGTGCCCGGTGATGTGCATGTTTTGCTTCGTGGTGACTTGGCTGAGAAAACTGGCAAGGGATTTCGATGCGAAGCAAACCCCAGATTTGGGGTCCCTGAAGTTCATGGGTTCAGTCGCCATTTCGGAACATAATCTCCCTCTCTCTCTCTCTCTCTCTCTCTGTATACATACATATATATATATATATCTATATATCAATATATCAGGCATCTAAACACCTGGTTGATCGAGCTGCAGGTATGGTGCAGCTGGGCGGTCTGAGCACGGTTGGGCATTTCTTGTCTGGAGGTGTTGTAGCCGTAGCCCAACCAAAATAATCAGGTCTTTTTTCAGGCCCCTGGGAAACAACTTCTCCGACCAATTGATATCTTTGGGGGCAAAAGGTCCCGACCCGGAGACACCTGTTGGTTTCTTTTGATTTCCATGTGGGCGCGCCTGAAAATTAAAGAGCCTGGGTTCCATTTACCAAGGTGTCACTTTGGTACATGTTTTCGCCATATCATTGCCCGATAAGTTGGAGTCGGATACCTGCCAATGGACTGCCAAGCAAGGCTCCACCGAGCAATCCAAGCCAAATTTCAGCCGGCTGGCCGGGGTCCGCATATTTTGGCTGGGTCGCAGCGAGCTCCCTGAGACGGGGGTAGCGAACACAAATGTGGGCGGGGTTCCATTTCGGGTTCCATTTTTGGACAACCCCAAACTTAAATCCAGGCGTGGTTGATTTCCCCCGGTTTAAGATTGCTTTGGGCGAGTCAAAGAACTGCATCCGGGCCTCTAATCGCAGACCCTTGAGGGATCCCCTAATTCAGGTTGACGGGTACGGCCAAGGATTTCACATAAAATGGCCGTGGGTCGAAACCAATGGGATCCCATTTTGGTTGGTAGGTGAATTCACCCATTTTCGAGCCTATTTTGGTGGTTGGATTGAATCGGAGGTTCACTGGGGGTACTGGTGTTTCCCGAGGCCAACTTGGCGCTGAAGAAGCTCTTGGCCTTCCGCTTCTCCTTCGCACAGCAAAGGGTCGTGCCGCAAATCGACACGGGCCTGGATGTAGCTTGGCAAGCTTCGGGCGTCTCGGTGGACGCACTCAACCTGCTATTGGGTTGGATCTTTAGACTTTAACTTTTTGGGAAATAAAGGTGTTTTCCACCAAAACCCCCAAAAAGTGAAACTCTTTGCAGGGGGGTCAACAGCAACCAAGTTCTACTTTCCACACCAGCCGCTCCACGTGCGTGGCAGGTGACATGTAAGTCGGCTGGATGTGTGAGCTCAACATAAACATCCTATCCCGGGTGAGTGTCCGGGTGAATTCATGGATTGTCCTTTGGTGGCAGTGAGCGAGCAAAGGATCCAGACTGTCACCCCTCGAAGAAGGCATGTGCAAGGTTAAGTGACTTTGCTTTGTTGGTGTTGTTGAAACGGGAAACATATTAGGAACCCTGCCAACCACCAAACGTCGCCAAATGTGGGGTCGTTTGGGCAGTGGTTTGCCGGGCCCTGAAGACAGTTGGAGCCCTGACCACTTTGATATCAAGGGACTTGACTGTGTGGTGGCGATCTTTGTCACAGAAAGCGGCGTTTGTTAAAGCCAATGGGGCTTCAGGACTTGGTCTTGCGTCAAGACCAAGCAGTTTAGTGCATTGGGAACTCTTGGCTGAAAGATGATGCGATGCTTCGCTCGTTTCACTTGACCGAAACGTTTCCAGGTCAAGGACCGAGGTCTTCGATCGTCCGGAAACTTCCAAGGCGCTGGGCTCTATTTGCCAAGAAGAGGTCAGTCAGCTTGGATTTGTTTTTCTTCCGGGGCTCTGCCGGTTTTGTTCAACTCTTCTTCAAAACGGCTGGATTCTTTTTTTGGGGGCTTTTTCGGTTCTGTTTAACTCTTCTTGCAAAGGGCATCCAGTCCTTTATTCGATTCCCAACATATTTCTTTTCCCGGGTGCCATACTGCCAAGCAGTAACTTGGAGATACACAACAGCCAGATAGTTCGATCCGATGGGCCCAGTTTCAGCAGGAATGCTCAGCTGAATTGTGACAGATCCGAGGCGTGGATGTGGATTCTGCAGTTTCTGGCATACGCGGGGGTGACCTGCAGCTGTTACATCGTGATCTTCATGTTCTTGGACGATAAAGTCAATTTGGCGAGCAAGCTGGCGCCCAGACTGATTCGACCGATCCATGCCGCCTTCCCCCCCCACAAACGAAAAGGACGAAGCAGAAAATGAAATATGCGGCTGCGAGGCGAGGAGGACATCATTTAAATGGGGATTTATGTGCACCAGCAATCTTTCATGCCCAATAGAATTCACGGCCACACAACAAGTCATTGTTTGACCATGACCATGTGACCACAGGCCGCTGTTTGTCAAGTTCACTCTTGACATTCACTAAAATTTTGTGCTTCGGAGTTTCTCCGGGTAATGCGATTTTAGCTTTCATCACACGGTGCCCCAGGATTTAGGCTTCCCCGTTCTACTTTTGGCTGGTGCAGAACTTCTGGTCAGACCCTTCGCATTTCGCAGCTAGCGTCTTGAAAGGCGCATGCAGTGGTGGTCAAAACCGTCATGGGATCCAATTTTGGTTGGTAGGTGAATTCACCACTCACTTTAGAACCTATTCTTGGTGGTTGGATTGAATCGGATGTTCACGGTACGGGCGGGACAAATCTCCTTGGCACCCTAAACCCCTCTGCGGGAAGATTCTGTTTAGTGGTCAAAACCCTAAGGAAGATTTCCTCCCTCCCCTTTAAAGAGGAAACAAAAGGATGGTTGTTCCAACAAGAAATGTTTGATGTTGAAATTCGGAGCTTGGTCCCTGCCCTGAAGCTGTTTGAAGCACATCAGCACTTGCCATTCGCTCCAGCAAGGAGAAAGTGACGTCCTCACTCTGACTTCGATTTGTTGCTCCTTCGATTCGGCTTCCGTGTCCTCACGTGATTGAACAAAAACGCAAAACGCGACGAGGAGGTTTTCCTTCCGGGCCCGGGCTTAGCGGCTCGGAGCGTAGCGGAGAAAATCTTCCGACATGTGCTGTTTTGGTACCTCACTTGCCGTGTTGGCTCGCTCCCGTGTTCCCTGAGTAGCAAGACCTTCGCTGCGCATGGATCCGTATGGATCCGGTGTTGCGTGCTAACATGGTTGTTGGGAAACATGTTGTTTCCATTTTTGCTTATTGCGGTTTAGTGGTTGAAATCCAAATCCACTCAACTGCTAAGATTTTTGAATTGTTGCTCCCCTTCCAACGTCAACCAAGCTAAGTTGCTCTTCATCCTCTCCGAGCGGGCGATGGGCGCCGTGAAGATGTGCCTGGCCGCCGGGCAAAGATACGGCACAAGGAAAAGAAGCGCTGGGTGAGTCACAGCTGAGGTATACCTGATTGCTCTCGGGTTGGATCTTTAGACTTTACCATCTTGGTTGAAATCCAAGGGGGTTTTCCACTTCACCCACAACCAGCTAGACTTTTGCAGAGGGGGTCAACAGCAGCCAAGTATAGAGGGCTGAAAAATCGTTGTTTTTTTGAGTGCCTCTGATTGATTTACGGCTCCAATCGGAGAGTTGACATGGACACCATTTTCTGGCAGTGAACGGCAAACCTCGGCAACTCCGCGAGGTTTATTTTGGAGGGCCTGGTTTCCTGTCAGACTCCAGCCGTTGAGCTCACCGATTTCAGTTCGGGAATGGTGTGCAATGATGTTGTTCCTTTGCTGCATTTTGAGGGATGTTAGGACTTTGACTTTTTGCCATCTAATGGGCTCTCCACCAAACCACTAAAAGGTTATTCACTTTTAGCAGGGGAGGGCCTTGTGGACCGAAGATCAGGTTCATCTCCTTCATGAGGGGTGCTGATTTTTTGTTTTTTGGGTTACGCACGCCACCACGGTCGCTGGCGGACATTTTTCATATATTTCTTCTTCTCCGCGCGGCGGGGCCGTTTTTGGCCCCGTCGAAGTTGCACCGCCACTGTCGACCTGCCTTTCTGTTTCCCAGGTTCAGATGTCCTGGCACCCGCAAAGGTATTGTCAAAGCGACGGACCGTTGTTTTGGGTCCATTGTTGACCGCTAACTAATGTTTGGCTCTCAGATTCTTCCCCCGTGCCTGGAGATTTCTTGTTTTGGGAGTTTTCCATGTAGCAGCTCCTGTTGGGAATCATGGTGCAGGATTTGCAAAAGCCGTCTTCGTGGCCTCTGGGAAAACTATTTGGCCTGAGCAACTTTTATGAAACTCATTGGCATTCTGTTGCGCCTTGCCCCGACGAAAGGTCCGCTGCAAAAGTCTTGGCCTGTTTACTGGCCTACGGCCAACACTTTTCAAGCTTCGCCAACTTCTGTCTATGCACTGCGTTCCCATCAGATGTGGCAGATTTCGGGGCTTCCGGTGCTTCACCTGTGGGTCAGGGGCAGCCCAAAAAGTGCGAATCGGGTTTCAATGATTGCACTTTCACCCTCACACCTTTACCTACCCTCAGCGTCAGCCGCGCTCTTTTACCTCTTTCCTCTTGCTCCGCTTATTGCTAGGAGTGCCAGGGGAACTTGAGCCAAAACACAGTTGGACCAGACGTTGTTTCCAGGTGACCACGCTTATATACATGTTCCCACTACAGACCTGTGCCCTGGAATCATTCGCAAAAAGACATACCAGTGGTTTGCTCGTGGTTTGAAATTCTTAAAGTGACTCAGTGACTCTGCCAAATAGTTTCTCTGCAACATTGGAACCTGTGCACAGGCGACCTGTGACGTTACCAGCAACGAGCCAGGCGAAGCTTGTATTTTGGGTATTCAAAATGTGGGAATTGGTTTGAGAGCTCCACGAAGGCGGCGCAAAATGGGTCGGAGTGCACCCTGCGACTGAGGACAGCAGCCTGGGGAAGAAGTCGGTGGCGCAGCAACGGATCGAGGAGCTTGGTCGAAGCAAGCCCCAGTTGCCCAGTTGCGCCCTTTGTTCCTTTTTTCTGGAAGGGTTCCCCTATAGACTTAATTCATGCTTAGCCCTTCCCCTTAGTGGGACGGCCTGATTTTTGGCTTCGGCCAGGATGTGGGCTCCACTCACTCCAATTGGGTGGGGTGGGGTCTTGAGCAAGCGGAACCAACCAAAAAAGGAGGCCGATCCTTTTTTCCCGCCACTGGGCATCTCAGAAGCCTTTCGGGTCCCAAAGAACACCCGCAGCTTGCTCTACCGGGACCCGCTTCCCTTGAAGGCTTTCAGGTATCTTGATTGGTGTTTTGATTGGTGGTTCAGGGGATATACACCCACTTCCTTTTGAAGTCAACTCAATTACCCTCTAACGTCCAAACCACCAAACCAAACCGCCAATGAGGGGTAAGGTGAGTTTCTTCTCAAAGAAACGCAAGTGGCTGTGAGACTGAGTCGGGAACCATCGGCGCTGTTGCGGGTGCCCTCAAATGCCCACCAAAGTCTAGCTTCTGAGGTCCTCCAAGGGCGAATCGATGCTGCGCCTTTTTGAAGCGCAGTGCATGAGACTTACTGGGTCAACTGCATCGGCCGCATCGAAGCGGCGGCGAGGAGTGCAACGAGGATGTGCTGGAGCTCTTGCTGCTCGCTCCCAAGGAGGATCAGAGCCCCTGAAGTTCGCTGTTGATGCCGCCGCCGTCCATCGGCTTCGGCCTTCGCTTCGGATGTGTCGCGCGAAACCGTTTCACCACGAGGCTTGGCGTTGCCGGGGGGAAGCTTTCAAGCCACGACCATGTTCACCTATGAGCCTAGGAGAACATAAGACTCCCACAGAACAAACGGGGTCCACCATCTCTCCATTGGAAGCTTTAGGCCTCAAGCTGAGCACTTCTCCGGCCAGTTTGAGCGCCCCGGGTTTGGCGCAGTTCGGGCAAAAAAAACTGGGGGGAGGGGGGGGGGTTCGGTCAGCTCTTGAAGTTTCACGTGGAAACGCATCCAGAAAAGGGGCAGACCCACCTCCCCAAAAAGCCGCGGAAACGGTTTTGTTTCCAAAGGAAGCCAAGAAGAGGAAGTCCTTGCCGTTTTTTTAAACACTGCGCTCCTCTAAGGAGCGCATTTGGTCAGGCCTGTCCCGTCAAGATCTCTGTGATGAAATGGCAAGCGGGGATAGCCTCTTCGCCCAGCTCCCCCGGGTCAGCATGGTGTTCCCGCTCGCTGGCGAAGGCTTCAGCCCGACTTCGGCCAAGCTGTTGGAAGGGCGCAAAGTACGGCCCTTGCGAGACCTGAACTGTCGATGGAGCTGTAAACCTGCTGTCGTTTTGGTCGGCTTTTCCGAACCCCAAACTCATTGACCGAGTCCAAGTCTCTGAAAGGCTTGAAGGGGGAACGGATCTGCGCAGAACCAAAGAAGCTCGGCCTCTGGGATTTACCAGGAGTTCTGCGAACCATGGGCCGATCGTCCTCTGTGGTTTAATTGCCGCTTCGCTTTTCGTTTGACCTGTGCGTGTGAGTCAAAAAGGCGACGCCGAGGAAAGATGTGCCAGAGGAGAAGTGGGCATGTCGGCATGTGTCCTTGTTCTCTTGTTTCGATGGATCTTTTGTTGTTTTACTTTGCCTTGTGTTTTCTGTTGGTTTGTGGTGCTTGGCCTTGCCTCGTTTCTGTGCTGGACCGAGTTTGTCATTGGTGGCGGGGTCTCCCCTGGGTTTTGAGCTGGCGCTTACCCAACGAAGCCACTTGTTCAGCTCATGCCCCGAGCGCGCGACGTCGCCGGAAGGTGGGTTCTGAGAACCTTGATGGGGGGTTGCTTGATTGCTATTGGGTTGGATGTTTAGATATCTTTAGACTTTAACTTTTTGCTTGAAACAGGTAGGATTTTTCCGTATTGGTATGGGGGGGGGGGGGGGCCGGCTTGATGGAGCTTTGCAATGAGTGTCTCTTGAAAGCGAGAAGCCCGCGAATGGGGGGGGGGCTGTTCCTTTTCCGGTCTCCCCGAAAAACATCCTCAAAATCGTGGTCTTCCCCGTAAGGCCCATCCCCCAAATCCCCCAGGCGGGTGGTTTTCCACGAACTGGTCGGCTTCCTTTGGGTCGGAGATCCTCCGGCTCGGGCTTTGATGGGCGGAGTGAAGAGATACCAGTCAGAACCAAAGACGAGTTCCAAGCCAAAAGTGGAAAAACATTCCCCCCTTGCCGCGGTGCTCGAATCCGAAGTGAAGAGTGGAGCTCTTTCATAAGGGAGCCTGCGCCGGCGGTTTTGTTTTCTTCGCTGTGCCAGGCCCACATAATGTTGTTTTGCAGCGTGGCATCTCCGCCTTTCTTTTGAGCTCTTTCTGGAGCATGTTGCGCGTCTTGCTTTTGCACTCGTTTGCACTTTCTTGTTGCCATTCCAGGCAGTCCTTTCAAGTTCGGACCGGAAAAAAACTGGGTTTTCTCCAACCAAACCGGTTTTCCTCTGACCAACTGCTGAAACCGACCTCCCAAATTCTGGGGTTTTCCCCGCATAAAAGCAACCCCCCACTGCGCCGACCATTGGCCGCTTGGCTCAGCGCGCCCCTCGCCGCCTCGCGCAGCGCCCATGGCGCCCAAAGACGTGGAGGTTGGCGACGTGCCGGCGGAGCGAGAGGCGTCGGAGGCGCTGGCGGCCGGCCGGGTTGGGGTTGGGGTTGGGGTTGGGGGGGCGGTTGGGATGGGGGGGGGGGGGTTGGGGTTGGGGGGGTCTCAAGATGAAAGAAGGCTTTGAGACGATATTCCTGGAGCTTCCGAAATATTTTTGCGTTTGGTATTCTTTCAGCACATGCGAAGAGATGGGAGGAAAGCACCCTGGCAACTTCCAAAGGTACCTGTTTTTGAGGCTTCCCTCATGAGACTGGCCCAGCCAAATCCTCGGCACCCCACTCGTGCAAACAACGAGAACATTTTTTACTTGGGATTGCTAGGAAGGGTCCTGCGCCCGAGCACCACCACCTAGCACCTGGTGCAGGATTTTGTCCAGCCACAGCATCAGGGGAACCATGGGCCATGACTGACAGATTC
>CAUJNA010002168.1:85000-170000 GCA_963377175.1 Effrenium voratum
TTGCGAGGATGTGGAAATCGGAACGCACAAGCGCAGGCTGGAGGAGAGTTCAGAAGCAGAGGGTGCAGGGGGAGAGCCTGCAGGAAGAGGTGCAGAGCCTCCTAGGGCCTTCAGAGAAGAGCAAGTATGTCAGGCCAGAGAAGGGAATGGGAAGGGAATGAGCAGCTCAGCGCCATGAAGAGTCAGGTCCCAAGAAGTGAGCCTGATGTCTCTGGTTGGTTGCTTGCTGACCCATTTGAAGCCAGAACCAGACAGTGGCTTCTACCTTCTCAATGA
This sequence comes from Effrenium voratum, assembly GCA_963377175.1. Lineage (NCBI taxonomy): Eukaryota > Dinophyceae > Suessiales > Symbiodiniaceae > Effrenium > Effrenium voratum. Next base: position 85,277 of record CAUJNA010002168.1, read on the forward strand.
GTCACGACATTTTGATTGAGTTTTTGGAGATTGCATCTTCAGCGAGCTCTCCATTAGAGTTGAGGCGGGCCCCCATCAACTTCTACAGGGTCTTTTGAAGAACGTTCCATGATTTAGGTTGCAGCTCTATCAAGCAAATTGACCTTCTCGGCACTTTCTGCTCTTCAGCCAGGTTTTTGAGGCACCCTCTCAGCATTTTGTGCTTGAAAGAGAGGAAAGTGTCAAGAGGGTACCTAACAAACCGAAAAAAACTAGCCTAGCAAGAGTCCGTGCGACTAGGTCTTTAAGTTTGTTTGGTACCCTCTCAGCACTTTATGCTTCTAAGAGCAGAAAGTGTCGTGAGGTTACCTAACAACCCCTCAAAGTTCTATAAAACAGTTTCCAGGATTCAGGTTCCAACTCTATAAAGCAGTTTCTACGATTTAGATTGCAACTCTATGAAGAACTTTCTTCTCGTTTAGGCTGCAATTCTACAACACTTTCTTTATGAGAACGATTATAAAACCATTTCTTTGATTCAGGTCGCAGTTCTATGGTTTAGTTCTATAAAGCAACTTCTAATACTTCGGTCGCAGTTCTATAAAACGCTTTGTGTGATTTAGGTGGCAGTTCTATGAAGAACTTTCTATGCTTTAGGTTGCAATTCCATAAAACAATTTTTATGACTAGGTTGCAGTTTGAAAAACACTTTGTATGATTTAGGTTGCAACTCGATGAAGAACTATGCGTGGTTTAGGTTGCAATTCGAACAACAACTTCTATGTTTTAGGTTGCAGTTCTACGAAGAACTATGATTTAGGTGGCAACTCTACAAAGAACATTTTATGGTTTGGGTTGCAGTTCTATAAATCTCAGCACTCTATGCTTCTAAGAAATGGTGAGAAGTCACTTGTTGTGATGGTGAAAAGCTGATTGGCGCTTCAAGCAGCAGAAGCCAACATCTATGGATGTGCACAGTGTTAAGTCTTCCATCCAACACTCTGGGCGTTCATCCAGGTCTCTAGGCGTGGATCATGGGAAAGGGGGGTTGAGCATGCATGTAGATAAGGAAATACATAAACATCTATATATATATATACACATACACATATATATATATATATGACTGTATTTGCAGTTTCAGATACGCCTGCGGCAAAGCCGGGGTGCCAGTGGGGACAGCGATGTTTCAAGGGTCAGGAACCCGAGAAGTGCTCTGGTTCCTCTCAGAGCCCAGGAGAAGCTGAAGCTGTTGAGGGCGCTGCTAGCTGAGGTGGGGCAGGGGGTGGCAAGATGAGACCAGCCTGGGAAGATGCTCCCCTGCTCAACTCAAGCAACTGTGCGTTCAGGCATTTGCAAGTTCAGACATGTGCGCACCCAGACATTTAGAACATCCAGACGCTTTAGATTCCTGGCATTTTAGACCAACGCTTTTTTAATAAACAAACTCCGCTCGTTTTGACTCCAGACATTCTTTATTCCAGACATTCTGCAATCCAGACATTTAAAGCTCCATACATTTCTTCCGGACTTTTTTCGACTTTGACATTTTGTTATCCAGACATGTTTTGTCCAAACAGCTTGCCATCCACATTTACTAACCATCCAGACATCTTTACCGCCAGACATTCCGCAAACAAAACACTCAACCGGGCTCCCTTCTCCGAAGGAAACTTTGGTACAAGGAGTGGCCTTCAGGTTCCATGTTAACTCAAGGGAAAAATTGTGGCTTCTTCGTTTTCCCTTGAAGGACCTTCCTGGGAACACTTCTGTTGGGGACTGTAGGGCCGGGATTCCACATGTTTTTGTTGCTTTCATGGTTGCATGCTCAAACATGGAGGGGAGGGCGCAGTATGTTTTCACTCGCTTTGACTACACGCAAAGGGTTATGCATTTCAATAAGAGACCGCCTCACGCGTGGTTGGTGGACATGAATCCCAACTTGAATCAAGCCCAGACCCCTTAGGACTTTAGGGTTCCCTTTTACAAGAAGTTCTTTCGGAGCCCAGGGGTTGCCCTTTGCCAACCCAGGAATTAGTCTTGGTGTTTTTTTCTTGTTTTTCCCCCAACAGCTGAAAGCTTTGGGGTCTCACCCCAGATAGGCTCCGTGGTGGTCCGGGGCAGCCCTGAGGTAAGGTTCCACGAGGGTTCCACCGCATGCAGGTGGGGATATCGCCTGAGTTTTTTTTCCCGGGGCAGGCCATTGGCACGGGCCTCATCGTCCTCTTCGGCTGCGGCTCCGTGTGCGCCTCGCTGTCCGGGGCCTACAACGGCGTGTGGCAGGTGGCGGCGGTGCGCCTCGGAGCCGAAGCGAAAAAAACATAAAGAAACGCCGCGGCGCATCGTTTTTTTTTTTGGGGGGGTGCCATGTATGTGAGGGGTGGGTGGGTATGGTGGAGAGTTGGGGTCTACTCGTTGTGTTTGTCTTTTCCTTTTCTGCGGGGGGGGAGGGGTATGGTGGAGAGTGGGGGTCGGTTTTTCAATTACCATATTTTTTTGGGATAAGTGATTTTTGGGGTTCCAGGACGCAAGCTATAGTCTAGGAGTCCGTGGCACTGGGGAGCGTGTTGTGTGCAAGTGTCCAGTTCCCACGCTTCTTCTTTGCTTGAGGCGTCTGATCTCCCTTGGCATAGGCGGGTTTAAGGGTTTGATTTTTCGTCGGCGGGCTTCTGTTCCTTTTATGCGGAAAGCGCAAGGACAACCAAAGCAGTTTTAGGGCCGCCTTCTGTATTCCAATCTGCCCGAAAATGCGATAGAGTCGTCATGGGGGTGATTCTCTACAAGAGGAAGCAGGAGCTATGCTCGGCTGGGCCGTTCACTTGTGAACTATAGGAACGGAAACCCTCTCACTCGGGCGCAAGGAGCCTGAGCAACAGACACCATCGTCAGCCAGCAAGAATAAGCAACATCACACATGGCGACAACAACTACCTTGACGATCACGACGACGACGGGCACCACAACAACAGCAGCTGGCAGCACCGCAACAACAACCGCAACCACCACTACCACCACCCGCCGCCGCCGATCTCTGCGTTATGTTGGCTTTCACATGTGCCATCAATGCTTCCAAGTGGAACGGATTAAGCCAGGTCAGCCTCCCCAGCAAAGTGTGGCTGCTTTATGCACTCATGGCGTGTGGGGTCTCGAATAAACTGCAGGCGAGGTAACCAAGCGCGAGGCAGCTTTTGGCCCTTCCAACCAAAGCAGCTTGCACAAACGCCCTGATCCCAGCCCAACCCGCCTGAACGCTTAAACGCTTTTCGCCTCGGCTTTGGTTTCGTTGCCGCAGGGTTTGCGCTGATCGCTTTTGGCTTCGAGGTGGGACTTTGTCAGAACTAAACCACCAGGAATTGCAGCGCAGGTGTTAGCCTTCCCTTTCCTAGGGTTCCATTCAGGGCTAATGGAGGAACTTGATAAGCCCCCCCCCAAGGTTGACAAGGTTTGGGAAAATCAGATTTTGGGGGTTCCCCTGGGGCCTCCCCCGAATAATTGATCTGCAGGACTTGAGGCTTGAGAAGCTTGCATTCTCTTATTTTCCAGGGCTGGAGAGGGACTTGATTAATCAGAGGGGGTTTTGTGTTATTCGGGGGGGGGGGCTAGGCTTGAAGGGGGGTACCCTTTGCGAGCTTGTCAAACCTTGTTTTTAAAACAAAATGTAATAATAAATTTGCTGTTTCCGGCTAGCCGTTTTTTCTTGATTTCTGGAATCGCAACCCTTGAGACTATGAAAGGAGTTGGTCTTGGCAAAAGTATTGGCAATAGCTTTGGCAATTTAAAATGTATTTGTTTGGGCGTTTCTTTTCCGGAGTTTTGGGCCGGACAGGGACGTCTTTAATCAGGGGGGGTTTTTGGAGGTGCCCACAAACAAGTAAGGGGTGTTTTTTGGCCAAGCCTTGTGGGTGCCTCCTGGAAGTGGTCTGGGGAAACCGGAGGTCTTGAATCAGCGCAGGTGTATTCGTCATGTTCCATTCGGGGTTCCATTTGAGGGTACCCTTTTTTGACCCGCAGCCATAATTAGAGCGCAGCGTTCCGGGTGTCACTTCACCGGGGTACCCATTTTTGCCCCCGGTTTTGGCGTCTTCCATCTCCGAATGGGCTGGCTGCATCCGGGGAGCCGCACCGCGCCGAGGTGGGGCCTGGGGGTGTCCTTGGCCATCTACAGCACTGCGGAGGCCAGCGGCGCCCATCTGAACCCCGCGGTGACCTTGGCCTTCCGCCTGGTGCGGCCCCAGGCGCACGGCTGGGGTTGGGGGGGTTGGGGGGGGGGGGGTTGGGGGGGTTGGGGGGTTGGGGGGGGTTGGGGGTTTGGGTTTTGGGGTTTGGGGGGGTTGGGGGGGGGGGGGGGGTTTGGGGGGGGTTGGGGGGGGTTGGGGGGGTTGGGGTTGGGGTGTGTTTTTCTTTCTTTTTTTGGGGGGGAGTTGGGATGTTGGGTTGTTCTTAAAGCAAAGCTGCTTTTGGGGTCCCACTATTTTGGCAGAGGGTGTGTTTTGCTTTGAGACGGCTTTTGGACGTGAGCCAGGCCTGAGACAGTGCAAATTAAGACGAGCTGTCCGATCAAAGCGAGCTCACCCATGATGAAGGTCCTCTACACAGGGAGTCCTGATTTCCAGTGCTGTATTACAGACATGTGCCCATCTGGATGCTGTAAGGGATGGAGGATGGTCGTCATCCCTTGTTTCCCTGGGTTACTTGAGACACATGTTCCATGGCCGCAAGACCCTTTGGAGGTGGGGATTTAAACAAACATGACAAAGATTTCGAGCATGGGAGCCATGACCACGACACGGATTCGGAGTTTTGACAATGGCTCACCTTTTCATGGTTGTCGGACAGTTGATTTTAGTTCCATTTTTTGGCGTTTGACGGGAAAACATTCAAAGTGTCAAAGTAGTCACGGTGCATTTTGGAATAACAGAAAGGTAGAGTGCATCTGTTTCTTGGCTGTCAAGTAAGTGACCCGTTGTGCCCAGCGATTTCTGCGGCGCTAGATGGGTAACAAAAGGGGACATGCCGTTTCCTGTTTCCTCGGGATCCGAGAGCTTCGGTCCGTGAGGCGCACGGCATGACCTGGCTGAAGGCGGGGCTCTATGTGGTGGCGCAGATGCTGGGGGCAATCTTGGCAGGCGCCCCCCGTGGCTGGCCACTTTGCGTGGGGTTCGGCCTGTGGGGAACACGAGTTTGGAATAAACAAATGGCTGTGGGTCAAAACCAATGGGATCCCATTTTGGGGTAGGTGCACCACCCATTTTAGATCCTATTTTACTGGGGATTGCTGACAAAGAATGTTGATGATTCGGATCAACCAGCACTAAAGAGGTCCTGCAAATTGTGCTGAGTCTTATTTGGCAAGCAACAAGTTTGGACTTTCTTTGAACCTCCCGCCGAGTATAAGGCGTTGCAGGTGTTCGCTCGCAGGAACTGGCACAGGACATCCGAACCCATTCGCCCAGGGCTTTGTATCGTTGCCAAATGGGAATCCGTGAAAGGAAGGTTTGACCTTTGACTACCGAGTTTCTTTTTGTGGGACGATTTTGTTGCGCAGAGGGCATCCCCAAATGTACTGTAAACCTTTGACAGCCTCAGTTGATTGCCACCATCGGTCGGGTAGGATTCCGAGGCTATTGCAAACCGCAAATTTTTGGCGTCACAGCATCCGACAGTCCACATCTTTCGCAAGCTGAGTGTGATCAAGCGTCGGCATGCGTCGGCTTTTTCCGGCCGCAAAATTGAGCTAACTGGGGTGGCTATGGTGGATGAGTGGCATATGTTCCTTTGTTTCGGAGCCTAATATTAGATACCCAACATCATCAACACACACACACACACACATGCACACACAACAACGAGCCTTTGCTTACGGGCTTTTGATTGTTTGGGTGCAGCTCTTGCCGATTTCGTTTTTGTTGTTCACCACCCCGCATTTTTGTCTCGCCTGCAACATGTCCCAGGCATGAATGTGGACACTTGGTTCAGGCTGCCACTAAGTGACCAAGCACGTGACTAAAACAAAAACATATCCATGTTCCACGAGGCGGGCTTTCTTTCAGACCAGACCGACCTGTTAGGAGTCAACCACCAAACGGTATCACAGACAGGAGCTGGCCCATTTTCCACACCCAATATCATCAAATTGCAAGGTATGCCCATTTGGGTTTATATCCAGATCCATTTACCTGCGTAGGCAGCCAAGGGAACTCTGCCTCGCTTACTTTGGGGGGTAACGGGGATCTACTGGGTACCCTTGTTTGGCGACACTTAGTTACCAGACCCATTCTCCATGTCCAATATTGGGCGACCCTTCATATGCGATACCAACTTGGCCAAGTTTTCAGCACCTCAAGTGGGATCAGTCCCATTCAAGATCGCAGTGAAGGAAATTGGATAGCATCACTGGTGATAAAAAGTGGCCCCCACTTCATCAGAAATGCACTAGAGGTGATACCAGAGCCCTTCAAAGTGATAAACAAGTGGACCAATCCCACTGCATCACAGAGTTGGGGGTGATTTTCGGTAAAATCCCACTTCCTCACAGACTTGGGCGGTGATTTTGGCTAGGATCTCATCACAGACTTGGGGGGTCATTTTCCACCAGGCGCCTGGAACCTCTTCATCTACGGCGGCACCATCCGCGCCTTCGAGCGGCAGAACGGCATCGTGCGCGGGGCGCCCAAGTCCGTGCTGTCGGCGTCTGCTTTCGGGGAGTACTTCCCCAACCCGGGGCTCTCCCAGGCGCGAGGGACGTCGGGCGCAGCGTGGGCGGATCCGGGGGCGAAACGGCGCCGAAACGGGGCGTTGGGGTGTTGGCTTAGGGGGAAAGGCGGTGCGGGGGAGGAAACGGGGGATGGGGGGGGGGGGGGGGGAATTGCGGGGGGGGGGGGAATTTTGGATTTGTTGTAGTGTTTTGGATAGGGAGAGATCTTTCGTTCTTTTGGGTGGGGTGGGGTAAGGGGAGGTGCTTGGATGTTCAACCTGCTTGGTAAGTAGGCGGTTCCATCAACCGGGGTTGGCTTTGCGACCGTGGTTCTGAACTTAGCAGGTTGAACACCTAGCTGGCGAATATCGCTGGTTGATAGGTCCAATTGGTTTCTGTGCAAGGTGAGCTTTCCTAAGATGTAAATGCAGCAAACTTGCCTTGGTTTGTTTTCAGGGAAGCCCAACGGAATCGTTTGCGGATGGAAGGCACGTACTGGAGCCTGCTGCTTACTTAATCTACGGGGCGCATCAAACGCATGCAATTTCTGGCTTTCCATCAAAAAAGGGACCTTTTGAAGGGTAAACATGCCAGGGTAGAGCGGTCGATCCTTATCTTGGCGCAGGAAGAATGTGATTTGGGACGTGCTGTCCAGCGGGTCAACACAGTGGGGTTTTATGGAGGTTATTGTCAGTGCAGCGCTTATGACCAGATTGGTGGAACCAACGGCATGGGGGCTGGGGGGAGGGAGGGGGGAGGGAGCCCAAATCAGCCCTAAATAAGGCCTTAATAAGGGCTTATTTAGGGCTTAATAAGGGCTTTCCCCCCCCCCCCCCCCTCCCTCCCCCCCAGCCACTGGTCGCCGACATTCAAGTCAGCGCCCCGAGTTTGCGAATCCAAGTGTCCAAGTCAGCGCGCCAAGTCTCGGAATCCGTCCAGGCTCCAAGTTTCCGAATCAGTGTCTGGACCGTCGCCGACTCGCTCTGACGCGCATGGGAACGGAGCAACAGTTCAAAAAAGGCGAATCCGGAGCCAGAGGGTGGCTGGAGGTGTCTGGTTTTCTGGCAGTAGAGCGGAACCAAGCCGGAGCTCCCTTGTTTGTTTGGACTTGGAAGTCTTCGCATGGAATGTGGGCTCTTGGTTGAGCAGCAAGCGTTCTCTAGAGGTGTGGAAACAAGTGGTAAAGCTCCCGCACTTAAGCAGTTGTACTTTTGGCAGGGCTTGACCAGGTCTGGCTCTGTCGTCATGCTTTCCAAGGAAAAGGGGAGCTATCGCGTATCACTAAACACTGTTTGAGTTTTTGAGTGCGTGCTTGCAGTGGACAGGGAGCAGTGCTTTCACGAAGAAGTCTACACTTCGTGTTTGGTGACTATACTCGCATCATCCACTTAATTTTGCTCGTTCCTGGTCTGTTGCCCTCTTTTGGGTTCTTCAAAGGGCCACCAAATCACAACCACGGCGTTATCATTCCCAGACTCGCTATATAACCCGTTTCCTTTCCTCAACTTGCATCAAGCCTTCTTCGTCCCCGCCTCCAGTTTGAATCTCTTTCAGTCTTCGAGTCTTCCGCGAAGACCGTGCGCTTTTTTGGACTCCCCCAATTGGGATTTCAAGTTGGAGCCAGTCTACTCGTCTACCCCCTGAAAGGGGGTGGCTCCTGAATCAGGAGTGGGGCGGCGGGCCCTACTTGGCGGAGGACGTGCCTCTGGAGATGGCTTTGCTGACAGAAGCCTGGGGCACCTTCGTGCTGGCTTTTGTGACTTGGCAAGACTTGGTGCCTCCGTCCCCTTTGAAACCGGGAAAAAAACACGGGCACCTTTTTCCATGTGGCGAAATGGGCGTTAATCAAATCTAAGCGAATCTAATCCGATCTGACCTAATTTTATTCATCTATTTGAGGATACGGATGTTCGCGACAGTTACTTTAGTAAGCTGAAAAGCATTTCCTTTGTTACGACACTGGTGATGCTGGGGGCATCGTCAGCCAGTTTAGTCAACAAAGACCGTGAACATCAGACCTGTGTTGTGCAAAGAAGTTTCATGCTGAGCGGCTTTCAAGATTCGGCCATATTTTTCCTTTACTAAAACACTGGTGATGCTGGGAGTGCCGACCACTTTAGCCAACGGACGAGATCGACATCTACATACTCTTAGAAGTGGAGAATCGTCATTTGCATTAACACGCTGGCGACCACGGCGACATCTACGGCAAGCAGGACCTCGTTTTCGTTACAGAAGCGCTGGTGATGCTGGGGGTGTCGACCGACCACTTTAGTCAGCAAAGACTGTCAAACGCAGTCCAAGCCATGCTGAACTCGAAAAGTGCAGTATCAATCAATTTGTTTCAACAAGTTCCAAGATCTCGGCCCGAGTGCCTGTCAGTGGTGGATCCACGGCAGCTGAAGATCGGGAGATTTCGCCCCATGGCTGTGCGGCTCGGACTCCGACCTCCTGAGGCTGGTCACACCTGGACTGGGCTCCTCCGCCGATGCGAGGACACTGACTGCTCCCTCGTGAGGGCCTGGGCTTGCGGCTTCGACTTGGCCCTCCTGGTCCCCTTTGACCTCTTCATGCAGGGAGACCTCATCACGGTCTACCAAGGTCAGATCTCCAAGGATTCCAGCGACCTCCTCAAGTGCTCGCTGGATGAACACTCAAGCTGGTACCCGCATGCCTCTTTGGATGCGGGTGCCTTCTGGCGCCTTCGGGAAGCCTGTTGGGCGTCTCGGCCATTGCCCACCTGGATGCCAACGAGTTCTGTTGCAACACGCTCAAGATGAACGACGCCAAGGGGGTCATCCATGGCGACATCAACAACTACCAGGACGTGGAGAAGTTGCACGGCATGGACAATGCACGGAAATCCCTGCTGGCAGCAGGATTTCCCTGCCAACCCTTCTCCACACAAGGGGAGCGGCTGGGACATCAAGATCCTCGCAGCACAACCTTCTGGGGAGTGCTTCGGGCAGCCTGGCTTCTGCAATCCTCCACCCTCATCCTAGAGTGCGTAGCAAGCGTGGCTCGCTTTCCCTTCATCGCTGAGGGTCTCCACACGCTGGCCAACATGATGGGGTACCAGGTGCGTACAGTCCAGCTTTCCATGCATCACCAATGGCCATGCAGAAGGGACCGTTGGTGGGCTTTGATCGCTCCGGCCTTCCTGGACCTCTCGGACCTACAAGCCTGGCCCCTTGCAGAAGACCTCCAACAGGTGCGGGACATCATCCCACGCTGGCCGCTCTGGCCTAGGGAGGAAGAGCAGCAACTGCAGCTCACCCACCTTGAGCTCAGCTACATGCACAACCCGGCCTACGGAGATGACACCCAACTACTCTCCACAACCTCCTCATGCCCTACCATACTCCACTCCTACAGTCACTCGCTCAAGGGCTGCCCATGCGGCTGCAGAAGCCACCCATTTCGGGAAGAACGCCTTCTGCATGCAGGACTCAGAGGATTCTACGTCATCTCGCAGGTGCTCAACCGGCCTAGATTCCTGCATGTTCAGGAAGCAGCGCTCCTCAACACGGTCCAGCATGGGTACATCTTTACAGGGGCAAGAGACGGGCTATGCCTGATAGGCCAGATTGCAGCTCCACTTCAGGCACTCTGGGTCGTCTCTCACCTTGTCCAAGCAGTCCAATACTTCTGGCACATTGGAACTCCTTGCCAACCCATGCAACTTATCAGGAGCTACAAGGACTCCCTGCTCTTCCGCAAGCACCACAACTGGATAGACGACGCCTCGCACAGCACCCAGCTCCACAACCAAGGCCAAGTCCCCATCCACTTCGTCAGAGAAGGACTCCGGGACGTGCGGGATCTCCTGACTGCTGAAACCAACCTTCTCGGCTGCCCGGTTGGCCTTTGCGATGGCAACTTCCTCCTCCCTGCAGACTCAGTCCTTCAACAGAGAGGCTACTACGGTCCATACCAGCTGCTACCACTTGGCCCTGAACACCCACCTCTACCTGGTCATCTTCAACTACACGCCCTACTGGACCCAGATCCAAGCAGGCAGCTTCCTGCTTGAGGCCACCAATGCGATTGAGCCCAACAACGTGACCTGGTCCCTCTACCTTGAGGACGGCCAACTCATGTACAAGGACACGCGGATCTACTCTGACCTCAGCTGAGGGCTATCGGCACCATCACAGCAGGCGGACCAGGCCAGCTTGGATTTTCTGACGCCCACATCAACCTGGCAATGCGCCGCATCCTACATCAGCACGACCATGTCGGAGGCACCCCTGTCCAGTATCTCAACCCCATTGATTCGCGACGGGTCCTTGACACCGGCTACAACCCGGACACGTTCTACTACATGGACACAATCGCCATCTTTGACTACGATGGACACTGGGCGGTGCTGTTCTGCACTGCCAGCCCTGCGGATGGCTTCCACGCCTACATTTATGATGGACTCCCAGGACGCGCCCTGTCAGGAGGGCACGCGGACACGCCTTGTGTCTCCATCAGCCCTCTCTCCTACCTCACCCAGCAGCATGACCACACCTGTGGCACCATCGCCCTCCTCCACATCCAGGTCCTTCTCAACCACAACCACAACTTTGATGAGGCTGATATCCTCCAGCAGCACAACGAACTCCTGGCTGCCACCCTCAACAACCTTGGGCATCACTCAGCCCGCGGACCGGCGATCACGTCGAGTACCAGCTGGTCCAGCTCCTCCGCTCCAAAGGAGTGCCAGAACAGAGACTCCAAGACCGGGCCCAACAGCCCATCAAAAAGCTCGGACTAGCGGACCTGAGCAAAACCAACCAGTGGGCCGCCCTCAAGGCGCTCGGGTCCAGACCACACTGCAACTTTCTCTTCGTCCACCACGATGACTGCGCAACTCCTGCCCCAAGTCACCGGTTGAGGAGGACAATCTCGAGAAAGTCCTCTTGGATATTTGGGGACAATGGTCAGGCCCTAGCAACAGCAGGTCTGAACCAGGCCAGGCTGCCAGCTGGAACATCCTCGCTCGGATTCCTTGCACCGCACTACGAAGCATCATGCAGATCTCCGGCACTGGTGGTGTCTACATCGACCCCAAGGACTCTGAGCACGCGGTTGCGCTCACACGCCTCCAGGACAAGTACGGCATCAGATTCACACAAAAACACCTTGAAGCCGGCCATCACTCCCTGAGACCTGAGGAGCCGTTCCTGCGTCGACGTCTACCGCCTTTTCCCACTTCCATTTGGAACCCAGAGGTCCGGGCTTGCCAAGCTCCTCAAAACCTGGGAATGGACGGCCAAACCACTTCAACCTTGCAGAGGGGGCTCCACAGGCATTGGCTGGGAAGCTGGTACAGATGTACCTCCGCCAGCCAGGTCCGAGCAAGGTGATGGCGCCTCAATTGAAATTGGAGCCCAGGATTGCAAGCCATGTGGCTCAAGTTGGCCAAGCGCGGATGGGGAAAAGATGTCAGCGCACCCAATGCTGCCATCTGCGTGTCCCCAAGTGCCAGTGTGTGTCCCTAACGGGATGTCGGTGTGGAGCGTCCCAAGGGCATCTGCTCCATGAACTTCAGTGAAGAGAAGTGTCGAGAGGAGTGTGAGGATCCAGGGCAGTGAAGTTTCGCGTCGGTGCTTGTTTGGAGAATGGAGCGCCCAGCCCGCACCAGGGCTGGGCCCGGTTGACGTAGTCAATCCGAGCGGGCCTTCTTTGAGAGAAGGGCTTCAAGGCGCTGGAATCCACTTGACATGTCTGCTCGGACATAGGACTGGACTTTGTGGAGTTCAGTCTGCTGGTTGGCGACTTGCTGAGAAAGGTGATGGTTAGTGCGCTCGTTGGCAGAGGCTGCCTCTTTGAACCAGCCTTCGAACTTGTGATTATGCTGTCTGAGCTCGGAGACGTCAGCTTCAAGCTTGAGGAAGCGGGCGTTGACCGAGGTGGCTTCAACTCCCATGTCGGCTCCGAAGCCCTTGAAGTCTGCGATCTCTTTTCGGATGGCCGTGCGCAGGTCGGATTTGAGACGGGCTTCAACCTGCTGTATCTTGTCGACTCAGGTGTTGGTGTGGCTGCTTTTGGTGGCAAGTGATCCGGAAGCGCTGGAGGACCAAGGGTCTGATCTGTTGAGCCAGGGATCTGGGGCTGGGTGGAGGAAGCAGCTCCTCGAACTTGCGTGTCCTGTCTGTGGCAATGACAGCCGCTTGCTCGCGAGTGGTTCTGTTGGCTTTGACCTTGCTGACGATGACGTCCCCGTGAGCACTGGGGAGAATGCTTTGCCCGGTTCTACTACCTCAGTGCGCACAGTCGCAATCTTGGGTCGGGTCTGTCCAGGTGGTTTGCCTCAGAGGGGCTTCCTGCCCCTCCCTTTCGCGCCACACGGGTCGGGGAAGCCGATCCTCCCTCACCATCGGCACAGCTAATCCAAGTGGAGCCATCGGGAAAGCTGACTACCTCATGGACTTGCCCTACGGCATCAGGAACGTCGCAGAGACACACTTGGCGACACCCTCGATCCACCACAGCTGGAGTTTGGGCTGGAGTCATGCAGTTCTCCGACACTCCTGCCGCCCCCTTCAAGCTGACCTGGCCGGACTCCCAGTACTCGCTGGGACGAGCCCAAGTTTCCCAATTCAGATGCGGCAAGCACACCGTCACCGGTACCAACCTCTATGGTTGGCCATCCTCGCCGTCCTGGCCATTGGCATGCGACCACACCAATACTCTCATCGATCACTTGACCCGCGAGATCATCTTAGGCCGTCAAGGCCTGAGATTCGTGGCCGGAGATTTCAACGCCAGTGAGGACAAGCTCGCGGCCATCCACATTTGGAAGCAATGCGGCTGGGTCGAAGCCCATGAACTACATCAACACAGCTCACCGGGCAACCGCCGCTTCCCACCTACCGAGGACAAACTCGACCTGATCGGCTGTACCTCTCCCCGGAACTTGCGGGTTACTTCCGGGACTGTCAAGTCAAACAGGACTTTGCGGATCACGCCACGATCAGGGCCAACTTTGTCCTCCCCGACTTCCACTCGGCCACCTTCACGTGGCCTATGCCGGCTCCAATTCAATGGAGCCAACTTGCTCCAGACACATGGAGAACGGGGGCCACAAGCTACCAACTCCCGGCCCTACCCAACGGCTCCACCACCGACACCTTCAAACACGTCGGGAGTCAAATTGAGAACTTTGCCAGTTCGACCTTCCAAGCCAATGGACTACCTCCACTTCCTGCAGCCAGCAAAGGGCGAGGCCAACGGCTCAAACCCATCAAGCGCCTCACGCAGCGACTTTCGGTTCGCCCCAGCCGACCAGGAGAAATACAACTCAACTCGGATTCCATCAACCACTCCATCCTCAAATGGTTCAAGCAACTACGCCGACTCCAGAGTCTCCTTCACTCTTTGAGATCTGGAGGTACATCCCCCACACACCTTGCGCACCAACTTGAGCTTTGGCAAGCCATCAAACAAGCAGCGGGCTTCCAATCCGGATTCGCTACTTGGTGGCTCACCCGTTCACACCGCAGCCAGGGAGCGCCTGTCGAACTCCCCCAGACAGTCCCGTCACGGGCAATCATTGAAGTCCTCTTCCTGGATTTCCAACACAACTTCAGAGCCTTGGAAAGCTGGCACCATCGTCAGCGCGGCAAACTCATCAAGGCTTGCTACCAGCAGCACTGCCACCTTGCCTTAAGGAGATTCCTTCGAGGCCCTGGACTACCTTGTCAAGACAGAGACCGCCACCATCATCGGGGTCTCCGACACCGGAGACTACATCCAGACTGATGTCAGTCCAATCGCGCACACGGAGGCCCACTAATCCATCAACGGCCTCCCGGTCTCCATTGACAACCAAGATGGGGATGCCATGCAGATCCACTCCGACTACCTTCTCATACCTGGGCATGAGCTCACTCAGAAAATCACCCACTTCGACCCTGACACCATCCACGACGAGCTCTCAACCTTCTGGAACCACAGGGCAACTGCAAACCGAGCTGAGGTTTGGGAGCGAGTTGTCGCTTTTGCAAGGGCCTACATCCTACAGGGCATCCTTGAGCTCCCACCCCTAACGGAGACCAGCTGGAGTGCCTCATTCAGACGCTTCAAGAAACACTCTGCCCGTGGACCAGATGGCATTGCAGGAGAAGACCTACGGCACCTTCCGGATGCCCTACGCACCCAACTCTTCCAGCTGCTGCAGAACATTGAAGCAGGAGCGGATTGGCCTGAGCAACTCCTTCAAGGCTTTGCCCATCCAGTTGCCAAAGTGCCCAAAGCTGAAACGGTCGCACAATACAGGCCCAGCATCGTCCTCGCGACAACCTACCGCTCCTGGTCGAGCACAAGGGCAAGAGCAATACTTCGCTCCATAGGATGGACGAACATTTGGCTTTCTACCCGGTCGAGACGCGCAAGAAATCTGGGAGCTGCTGCAGGCACTCATCGAGTTCCAGGCGGAAGCTCACCACGGATGATACAAAGTCCTACACCTGGGCTATTCACAACCAGCACAGAGAGCAACTTCGTGCCCTTGGACACCACACCCAACTCTACAACAAAGACCTTGGAGGTCTCATGCACTACGACGCGAAGCGACGCACACAACACCTCCACCACCAGATCCAGCTTCTCCAACCCCAATGGGACCTGCTTCGGCGTCTCTCCTGTCTGGGCGAGCTCAAGAAGCGGATCATCATCCAGGCCTTCTGGCCGAAGCTCTTCCACTCGGCAGTTTTTCTGTGACCATCCTCCGCAGATTATTCACCAACTGCGGACTACGGTCATGAAGGCGCTGGGCTGGCAACAAGCTGGAGCGAACTCCCTGATCAGCCTTGGGGTTCTCGTTAGAAACCCCCTCCTTGACCCTGGCCTCTTCCAACTCTGGACCTCCATCCGGACCTTCAAGCGCATACTACGCAAACAGCCAGGACTCCTTGATCCAGGGCATCTTGACAAGCTGCGTGCCGGCCCCTTCTCCACCATCGTGAGGCTTCTCAGCCAGATTGGATGGCGGGTTGAGCAGGTCCCCATTCTTCAGGACCATGAAGGCCTACAACATGACCTCTGCACCACACCGGAGGCACTCCTCCTCAGGCGCCTCACTGCAGGTTGGCGACATTGGATCTCCCTTCAATTTGCGCACCGGCAAGACTACTCAGGACTGCAGGACATCAACTGGCAGATCATGCAGACGAAAACTGGCCATCTCTCTGTCTTTGAGTTAGCTCGGACCCACGGGGCGCCTTCTTCACTGGAGAGTACAAGAGAAAATTCGACAACTTCCACGATGGAACCTGTCCGGCTTGTTCTGTCCCTGACTCCATCCTGCATCGAAGCCTTGACTGCCCCCAGGCAGAAGCAATCCGTCAACAACATCCTGCTGCTGTTGCCCTCTGGGATCACGTTCCAGTATGTCTTCGGGAACGACTACTTGCACCCTGCAACCCGCATGCTGCAGAAGTACATGGCTATCTTCACCAGCTCTCCTACCTGCCCCCGCGGTTCCCAGGTCATGCGCCTATTTACGGACGGCTCCTGCGCCACACCAAAGAACCCGTCAACAGCCCTTTCCAGCTGGGCGGTGGTCTCAGCACCCGGCATTCGACAAGGCAGCGCCCGGGCGGAGCTGTACGCCATCGTGCAGGGGATCAAGTGGCTTCAAGCTGGTCATCACCGCGGACATATTTGGTCTGACTCGGCGACCTCGGTTCAAGGAGTGTGGCAGATCTGAAGGTTCAAACTTGCTCAGAAGCTCTATGAGCGACAACTTCAACATGTGAATGACTTGAAGCTCGCGAGTCTGAACGCCGCAGCGTCAGCTTTTGCAAGCAGAGCAATCCAAAACTACACACGATTTTGCCTCCCTTGCCGCGCACGTGCGCGTACCTTGAAGCCTTTCACGAGTTTCAAGCCTTTGGCTCTCGGGAAAATGCTGCTGGGCAGGGGGCGCAGGGGCAGGTCAAAGAAAACGTATATGGCCAGCCACATGACCCAGGGGGGCCCTCCAAAGCTCCAAAGTGTGGATGTCACCGATGATCTTTACACGAGCGCTCGCACAAAAAATTCTCTTTGGAAGCCACTTTGGAAGGAAGAGGCAGAAGCCAGGATCCACGGCCGGATCCCCAAAGACGCCAATTGGAATGAATCCGCTGATTGGACTGTGACTGCTGACGCCACACCTTTGACACAATTCGCCAACAAACCGGTTGAACACCTAACCCCTCCCCCAATTCTGGACCTCCCTCACTTGCTGGTCTGGGCTTCTTCATCCTTGCAGAGGGCCAGCAAGCTCTTCGTCGCTTTTTCTAGCTAGGCAACTCGGGTCGGTAGGCCAAGTTTGCTTAAACCAGCTTTGGTGTCCTCGAACACACCCAACGCTTCCAGCGTAAATCCTCCAATTCTACAATCCTCTCTTTGATTTTTAGATTCGCCAAGCAGATCAACGTTTTGCTTAAACTGGTCGTTTTGCACCCAGGCAACAGGTGTGTCTACCAGTTTAGCAACGAACCCTCTAGGCCATTTTTGCTCAAACCGGTTTTGGGTTCCCTTCAAGCTAGGTTAAGGGTCTCCTTTTCCAAAGCGCCAGGTCGTTTTGCGCCCTTCTGGGGTTGTTGCTTTGCTTGAGCAGTGGCAGTCCTTTCCGGTTTCGAGCGCAAGCCCCAAGCTCAGCGCCCCTTTCTCACCGCACCTCGAGGTCATCTTCAGCGTGACCCACGGCCGCAACGCGGTGCTGGGCTCTGTGGACCGGGTCGGAGTGCCTTTCGTCATCGGCATGACGGTGGCGGTGCTGCTGCCCCTCTACGCGCCCATCACCCAGGCGCCAGGGGGCGCGAGGGGCGCGAGGGCGCGAGGGCGGGCGGATCGGCGCCGACCGCTTTTCTCGCGGGGATTTGTGTGGAGATGCGCCTAAGAAGCCGAGGGAGGAGCGGATGCCGCGAAAAGAGGTCTTCCGTCTTTTTGGGGGCTGGCTGGAAGATTGGCTGAAAGATTCTGACCCTATGATTTGGACTGGGGGTGAAAGTCAGATCTGGGGTTGCCGCTTTGGGGGCCCCCGTGACCCTTTGATAGCGGCAATGTGGCCAGCCTTATGGGCTTCTTGTGGGTCAAGCAGCTGATGGCAGAGCAAGAAGGCCAAGGAGGCCATCGTGAGGCCAGATGTCACAGGGGTTTCGGTTCAGCAGCTAAAGACAGAACATCTGAAGCACCTCAGGCTCCAAAAAAACGTGCTTGGCGAGGAAGCGGTGAGCACCCGCAGTTGGAAGTGGTATGTCCCCATTCAGCGGGTGCGAATGGATACTAACGGAGTTGCAAACGACAGTTCCATTCTTGTTGGTGGTAAAGGGAAACCAAAAAGAAAACCGTTTTGCTATTTGGGGGGATCCCCAAAAAAGAAGACACACGCATCCATGAGAATTCTACAGGCCCTTCCCTAGACATGAACTGCATGTGCAAGCCTTCAAGCGATTGGTTTGCTGGGTCCCATCTTTGGGAGGGGAAACACCTGCCAAAAAAAGCCAGCGACTCCCCCCCCCACCCCTCCCCCTTTCCTGGCAAACCATGTTTCTTTTGAACGGACCCTTTGGTGGGTTCAATGTGGAACACCCCCCCTCCCCCCTCCAAAACCTCCGCGCCGAGAAAACCACCCGAGGCGGGGTGGAACCCCGCGCGGGACTTCGGGCCCCGGCTGGTGGCGTGGATGGCCGGCTGGGGCTCCGTGGCGATCCCAGGCGGGGTGGGTCCCGGGGCGAAAAGGTGTGGCGCGAGCAAATATTTTCTTGTTCACCGGGGGCGGAGGATTTGTTTTGCTGCAGCCATGGGCGACTTTTTTGTGAGGGGAAAGCCAATAAATTGTTGTTGGTCCATGTTTTAGAAGCACGTCCAAAGGATTTTGTTGCTGACGAACCAGGTACAGATTCATCGACCCCCTGTTTGTTCATAGGAGGGACCAACAAAGTGCTTCCCAAACTGCGCGTGGGTCCAAAATGAAGCCATTTCTTTTCCTCGGGATGTGTTTTGAAGAGCTCGTGGTTCGAGATTCGGGGGGTTGCCCAAACCTTCCCTAAGAAGCCTCAAGCTCACACACCCGGGCGGCACCAGGATGCAGTGCTCTGGCTGTCCCGGACACAAAGCGGCGAGTTTAAAGCGTGAAGCGCTGGATGAGCTGAGGCTTCGCTTTGACCTGGGGAGGGGAGCCAACCAGAGAATCCTTCTTCCCGCATTTCCCAGGTTTTCTTTGGCAACGACCACGGGAGCCAACCCTTCAATTCCAATGCTTCCTTTTCCCCGCGCTCAGTTTTCACTTTTGGCGAATCTCGTTTTGCCAGGCCCTCGTGGAGGCTTTTGGCTCTACATCCTCGGGCCCTGCCTTGGCGCGCCATTGGGCGCCTTCGCGGCCGAGAACTTGTGGCAGGCGCGGGCGAAGCGGGCGGCCGCCTGAGGCGTTTTGATCCCGCGCGTTTTTTGGAAAGCGGCGAGCGGCGATGGTTGAAGTCGCCCAACTGCTGTAAAGGCGCCGGTAAAGTGACCATCCCCAAAGGTTTTTCTAAAGGGGAAGTCTTCCCCTGCCCCACGGAAAAGCACCATGGACCCTTTTCAGTCATTTTGAGAAGCAAGGATGTGCACTTCAAGGGGCTCTGTTAGAGTCTTAGAGGGCAGGACCTTCTCAGTCTCACGTTCTCCTGCGCGGGTTTGACCATTCGCTTTGTTGCTTTGTCGTTCCAAATCATCGTTTCAACAAGGCAGTAGACGTGCAGGCAAATAAGTTGATGGCTGGGACGCTTTCAGCTACCACCCGAGGTGATAGTCGGAAAGCCTCCTCGGCCACATTTGCGCCAAAATCTAGCTGCCGTGGTTCAAGGGAGCGGTTTCGCCTCATGCTTCTCATGATTCGTGTTGGCACACCCAATGTGGCCTAGCTCCTCCCTGCCATCGATGTGCTCTCCTTATTCGCCGAACCTCCGCGACCAAAGAAGCGAGGTGCTGCCTTTGCGCTTCGGGCGGGCCGAACCGTTTGCGGGGCCCGGCCTTTGGGCCCTTTTTAAACGGCCGGATTGTTTCGACAGGCTGTGAGTCTGGGAGGAAGCGCGGCAAAAGGGGACGAGAACCACAAGGCAAAGCTTGTGCACTCGGCGAAACCGCGGCGAGTTCCTCCCGTTTTGGCGCCTCACAGCGTCCGGCCGATGCTTTAGCCATTTGGACGCGCTGGGAAGCCGACCCTCTGGTCCGCTCAGCGCATTTTGGGACTGGGAGGATCGAAAAGAAGCGACTGCCAAAGGCGCGAAGAATTGCCGAAGGCCCAACACAGCCAACCGGCTGTTGCTGGAACATTTGCCGGATATGAAAAACCCGAACGGTCCAAAAAGGACATGGGCGTGATTCTTTTTAGGGAAACCCGCAGAGTAGTTCATGCTTCCCTGTTAAACAGGCTAAAGAAGGGCACCCTCAAAAAAAGATAGACCCGCAGGAACATTGACAACATTTGTGGCTGCCATGTTGAAAGGGCCTGTCTGGCCAAGCGTAGAGCCTCTAGTTGGCTGACCACTCAGCCCTTTGTTTATGTCTGGGATGTTTTTTGACGTGCGTTGTAAGGCTAGACAAGGATCAGGAACCTGCCTTTTTTGCAGTTGGGACCAAAAGCTGAGGCAGTTGTGTAGTTGTGTGGCGTCTAGAGCCAAATCTATCTCTAAAGCGTTCGGGAGGGGTCTGTTCTCCCCTAAGCTTTCATCCGCGTGGGCCCGGTAGTACTTTTTTTTTTTGCTGTTGCTGTTGCTGTTGCTGTTGCTGTTGCTGTTGCTGTTGCTGTTGCTGTTGCTGTTGCTGTTGCTGTTGCTGTTGCTGTTGCTGTTGCTGTTGCTGTTGCTGTTGCTGTTGCTGTTGCTGTTGTTGTTGTTGTTGTTGTTGTTGTTGTTGTTGTTGTTGTTGTTGTTGTTGTTGTTGTTGTTGTTGTTGTTGTTGTTGTTGTTGTTGTTGTTGTTGTTGTTGTTGTTGTTGTTGTTGTTGTTGTTGTTGTTGTTGTTGCTGTTGTTGCTGTGCTGCTGCTGCTGCTGCTGCTGCTGCTGCTGCTGTGTTGTTGTTGTTGTTGTTGTTGTTGTTGTTGTTGTTGTTGTTGTTGTTGTTGTTGTTGTTGTTGTTGTTGTTGTTGTTGTTGTTGTTGTTGTTGTTGTTGTTGTTGTTGTTGTTGTTGTTGTTGTTGTTGTTGTTGTTGTTGTTGTTGTTGTTGTTGTTGTTGTTGTTGTTGTTGTTGTTGTTGTTGTTGTTGTTGTTGTTGTTGTTGTTGTTGTTGTTGTTGTTGTTGTTGTTGTTGTTGTTGTTGTTGTTGTTGTTGTTGTTGTTGTTGTTGTTGTTGTTGTTGTTGTTGCATGGACATGTGCAACTCAAGGACACCCTGAAGATGTTTCGTTTCATGATCCATGATCATTCATCCCCGTGAAACGGGGCCCAGTTTTGTCTTGACACCGTCGCCAAGAGATGTGCGATGCTCGGACCCCTTGCCTCGGAGAGCTGATAGGGATAGAAATTGGAGCCGTAGGGTTCTAGACGCCCATGAGAAGTATATTCCTAGTACAGGCACCATGACCAGGGCACAGGAGTTTGACAGTGGCACGCACGACCCTCTACACCTCCACGTCTCCTTGGGGTTGCAAGGGGCAAGAGAAGGCGCGGGTTGCAAATGAAGGGTAGCCCGTCTGGAACATGAGAGAGATCTATGGCTGTGGGTCAAAAAACCGGAATTCCAAAATGGACCCTGGTAAGTGGGAACATGGACCAAAACCTGCGGTTTGCCCCTCCGATCGTTTAATTTTGAGCCATACCCCTATGGGTAGCTCCGTCCAAATGGTTGGAGATTTGGAGCTTTCAAAATGGGCTGGCTTAGGGTTGCCCAGCCTGGAAGAAGCCGACCCCCTATGGCAGTTTGATGTGTATGATGGAGTCTCCTTCTGACCCCTAAAATATGGGGTCAATACCCAAAATCATGGGTCATGGATCCATGTTTCAAGGGTCATGGAGATTTCAGGTATGCCTTAAAATTTATGGAGCCCCACACCCGGACCCACAAAGAAGAAGCAAGCCGAATCCTCAGCATCTGGGAAGATTCGGGTCGCAGCTCACCGGTCGCTCGAGCTTGGGGGATTTGGTTTTTCTTCTTCTTCGGTTGCTAAAGCAGATTCCGTCCACGTTGCCATGGCGGGTAGCTCAATCAAACCACCATCCCAGTGTTCTCTTAGAGGCGACTCTCTTGTTGCCAATGGGCTCAAGTGACGGCTCCACGCACAAGTTTGCGCCGTCGGTCTATGATTTGTGCCGCCACGTGAACCAGCAAAAATGCAAAAATAAGAAGACGGCATGAGGACGCATCAAGCCACACGTCCGTTTTCTGTTTTTTGGGCCGCCCGACGGTCGCGATGGCGCAAATGGGGCACCGCCACGACGCCTCCGCGCCGTCCCAGAACTTGGGCAACGCGCTGGGCTCGCGCCGGGGGCCCGAGGCGACTGGAAGGAGGTCGTTGCGGGTTTGTCCCAGGAATTCTTCCACAGACAAGGCAAGAAGCACGTTTCCCCAGAATTCGCTCCGCCCTTTTTTTGCGTGCCCTTTGTTTTCCACCAACCAGTCCCAGGTTTGAAGAGGGATTTTGAAGGATGCTCAACCTATGCAAGTGGGCGACAACTACAAGTCAACTAACCTTGCTTGTTGCACCGCTGACCATGAGTACGACCTATTCACTCCCCGGCGGATTTACATCGACCCCGAAGCAGGTTGGGTGTCGCCGTGGGAGTTCCGGTGAACTCTGGAAGGGTTCTCCAGTTTGAATCTTGGGGCCATGCATGCGGCATGAGCGTCCCGGAAGTGACCTCCAGGCAACAGAGTTGCAAACACAACATATCGGTACGGAACAACAGATGCAGAGATTCGGTCCTCTGTCTTTCGTTTAGCGTCCGAGCCCATCCGCCTCAGGCCCCTGCGTTCGCCAGACTGCCCTGTACAAGCGCCATGAGAGCGGGAACGCCATGAAGGAGAGTGCCGAACTGCCGAACTCGGGCTTTGGTGTAGCAATTGCAAGAAGTAACTCTTGTAAATTAAGGAGAGGGCGGGGCACCAACCCTCTGGGTGTGCTTTCCTTTAGGTGGTCCTTCAAGGGTCAAACCGGATTTTGGAGGTCGCACATGGGCGGAAATAGAAGCTTGTGCCTTTTGGGCAGGTGGTGTTGTGCAGATCAACAGAATCAGAAAGCCAAGTTGGTAGAGCCTTTTTTGGGTTCCTTGTCAACTTGCCGCAGCCAGCTTTGGCCCTTTTTCCCAATGTTTCCCTCATGTCCTTTTGCCCCTTTGAAGGAACCCGAACCGGCCAGGGGCAGTCAGATTCTGATTGCGGGGGAAGCCGAGCGAAATCTTTGGGGCTATGGGGTTCCCAGATGCGGAATTCATTTCGCACCGCCGTTCAGAAACTCAGAGAGGAATGATTGGAGTTTCCCAGGAACAAAAAGCAACAATGGCTGAAAAACCATGGTCTTTTTAGGTGGCGCGAAATGGGATTTCGGGTCCCATCCATGGTACTGCTCCCCGGGGCTGAGAACTCTTTGATCTCGTGCGTCGAGTCCAGCACTCTGGAGGACCTACTGGGCATGGGGCACTTGGCATGGAAGGTGGGGTTCGTCGGCTGGGGAAGGCTTGAAGGGGTCGGGGGCCCAACTCCACATTGCAGTTTGGTAATCCTACAAACAAGGGAATGGTGCCATCCACCTAGTCATGAACAACCCATTCGTCTCCCGTTTTGGCTCAATTCGTCAAGGCTCGAAAAGGCTAACATTTTGTTTCCAGTCGAGAAGTCATCGGTCAATGAGTCGGGACCTGTTCGTGCTTTCGACCTCGATTTGTTAGTCTTTTGGATCCATGAACCCAAGGGCAAATATACATCTCAACAGGGTTGGTTGGAAACACAGAACCGTCCATGGTTCACTTGGTCCCAACCTCAATTTCACCGTGAAATTGAGGTTGGGGCGGGACGTTCCAAGTGAAGAGTGGCCGGTGCGATTGCCTGGGCGGTTTTGGGTATGTTGTTGGGATATCAAGTTGGTTTATGGTGCATTTGGGGGGAACGAGCCCAAGCTTCCCCTGTATTTTTTTTTTTTGAATAGGGTGGGGCTTTTGTTGGGCATGCACCCTGATTTGCCGGTTACGACGCGGCGAGGATGCGTCATGTCAGCCCTTGTGTTGAAGCAAATCGAAAGCATCTCAAATGCTCACACGGTTGGGCTGGTTGCGCAGAACGGAATCGGTGTTTTTTCCTTTAAATTTGCACCAGCCGTGCTTATTTTGAAATTCCCCATTTTGGATCCTCAATTTTTGTTTTTTTCTCACAGATGAAGCGAGCAAGTAAGTGAGTGAGCGACAGGTGGTTGCAAAGAAAAAGACACCTTGGGGCCGTTTTTTGTTTTGGTCTTTGTTTGAAATGACGCCGGGGGGTCATGTTCTTTTTGGAATCACATATTTTGAAATCACGCCTGGGGGGTCCAGTTTGTTTTTTAAACAAAAAAACATCACGCTTGGGGCTCCGGTGTTTGGTTTTCCGAAATCACGCCCAGGCGTGATGTAAAAAAGAAGACACTACGACCCCCAGGCGTGATTTCAAAAGAGAAAACACCAGCCCAGAGGCGTGAATTCAAAAGCAAAAATGCCCCGGCCCACAGGCATGAATGCAACAAAACAAGGAGCGGGACCCTCAGGAGTGATTTCAGAAAGAGAGCTCCGAACCCCCCTAGGCGTGATTTCAAGAACAAACTAACACCGCGACCCCCCAGGCGTGATTTCAAAAAAAAAACTGGACCCCCCAGGCGTGCTCCCGAAAAAACAGAAACAAAAGAAAAACACTGGGCCACCCAGGCGTGATTTCAACATATGTGATTCCAAACAAAAAAAACACCAGAGCCGTACCAGAACCCCTTGCTGGGATGCTCCCAGTGGATTGTTGCAACCCACGAGAACGAGGGATTTGACGCCCCAAACTCATTTTGCGTGCACGTGTCCATTGCCCTGGCCGTTCTTTCTTTTCCTGCTTCCCCTTTGCCACACACCCATGTCCCTGCTTCCGAGTATGCACCCTTCGCTGTTGACCGCGAGAAAATGCTTTCCGGGCCGGGCCCAAGCAGGGCAAATCTGACCTCCTTTCTCCAGCCCCCTACTGTGGATGGTTGCGAAATCCCTTCGCACCACTTGGAAGCCATGGTTGAAACCCATAATGTTTGTTGGTATTTACAGGGGATTCCAACGATTCCGGGGTTTCTTAGGTGGTGCAGAATGGATTTCGCAAGCATCCGCAGTAGATCCGACCTCTCCAGAGCATCCCAAAGCTTGTCGTCGTGTCACTTTTTCACTTTCAATAGGCAGAGCAATCATTTGAGCCACAATCAAGACCCGGATAGATGAAGGTTAGTAAGGGATAATCCCAGCCGTAAATGGGCGCAGCCGCCACCATTTTAGGACCAGGTTTTGATACTGGCTCAGAGGGCTTATCCGAGTTCTTGGCATGCATGGGACAATCTGCTCAGGTTTCAATGCACAACCCCGTTGCCCCCAACAATCTTTTTCGGGTTACCCTTCCTACCTTCAGAGGACAGCGGGCATGGCACCTTTTGCGGTCCGGGGTTTCCATCCTAGGCTGTTTTCATTGCTTGGGTATACATCCCCCGTTTGCCTGGGTCGGGGGATTTGGGGGTGGAGATCATCATAGAGGGTATGCGCAAGTGGTATCCCCGGCAACCACGGGCGCCCTTCGGCAACCTATCCAGCAACAGCTGCAGGAACCGCTGGAACCTTCTGCGCCAGTTTGGAGCCTTAATGAAGCAATCGCTCCATGGCACTTTCAAGAACCTTTCGGAACCTTCCGCAACCTTCCGCAACCTTCCGCAACCTTCCGCAACCTTCCGGAACCTTCCGCAACCTTCCGCAACCTTCCGCAACCTTCCGGAACCCTCCGGAACCTTCCGCAACCTTCCGCAACCTTCCGGAACCTTCCGGAACCTTCCGCAACCTTCCGGAACCTTCCGGAACCTTCCGCAACCTTCCGCAACCTTCCGGAACCTTCCGCAACCTTCCGCAGCCTTCCGCAACCTTCCGGAACCCTCCGGAACCTTCCGCAACCTTCCGCAACCTTCCGGAACCTTCCGGAACCTTCCGCAACCTTCCGGAACCTTCCGGAACCTTCCGCAACCTTCCGCAACCTTCCGGAACCGTCCGGAACCTTCCGCAACCTTCCGCAACCTTCCGCAACCTTCCGGAACCCTCCGGAACCTTCCGCAACCTTCCGCAACCTTCCGGAACCTTCCGGAACCTTCCGCAACCTTCCGGAACCTTCCGGAACCTTCCGCAACCGTCCGCAACCTTCCGGAACCGTCCGGAACCTTCCGCAACCTTCCGGAACCTTCCGGAACCTTCCGCAACCTTCCGCAACCTTCCGGAACCTTCCGCAACCTTCCGGAACCTTCCGCAACCTTCCGCAACCTTCCGGAACCTTCCGGAGCCTTCCGCAGCCTTCCGGAACCTTCTATACCTTCCGCAACCTCCCGGAACCTTCTACCTTCCGCAACCTTCCGGAACCTTGCGCAACCTTCCGGAACTTTGCGGAACCTTCCGGAACCTTCCGGAACCTTCCGCAACCTTCCGGAACCTTCCGCAACCTTCCGCAACCTTCCGCAACCTTCCGCAACCTTCCGGAACCGTCCGGAACCTTCCGCAACCTTCCGGAACCTTCCGCAACCTTCCAGAACCTTCCGCAACCTTCCGGAACCTTCCGCAACCTTCCGGAACCTTCCGCAACCTTCCGGAGCCTTCCGCAGCCTTCCGGAACCTTCTACTTGGGCGGTCGGCCTTGCTACTATCTAGATGGGTCAAATAGCAGGACTTACTAAGTCCCGCAACTGAAGTTATATTTTCGCTATCCTAGGTTATAAGTCCGGACATGTTCGGCATATTAGAAGGCTAACATGATAAGTGGCGCAGGCTATCCCATGTACTTACCATGTCACCTAAATACATAGCTTCAAGTTGGCGAACATACGGGCGAACATCTCTTTGTAAGGCAAGTCTCTTGGCAAACTTACAGAAGTGATTCAACCCACTTGAGTAAGTATGCCGGCTGACTTGGTAAGTACGCCGCGGCCTACATACACAAGTAAATTGCGGTCTACATAGTTGAATTAAAGCTGTTGTTCTGCAATTCATCATGGCAGACCTTAAAAAAGCAAAGCGCGTTTCTCATACGGGTTTGCAGAAATCTGTTGTGCGGTTTCTGCGGGTATAGTTTGTGTGCCATGGGTGTGTTGTTGTTGTTCTTTTGCTGCTGCTGCTGCTGCTGCTGCTGCTGGTGGTGGTGTTGTTGTTGTTGTTGTTGTTGTTGTTGTTGTTGTTGTTGTTGTTGTTGTTGTTGTTGTTGTTGCTGTTGCTGTTGCTGTTGCTGTTGCTGTTGCTGTTGCTGTTGCTGTTGCTGCTTTTGCTGTTGCTGTTGTTGTTTGTTTGTTGTGTCGTTTGTTGTTGTTGTTGTTGTTGTTGTTGTTGTTGTTGTTGTTGTTGTTGTTGTTGTTGTTGTTGTTGTTGTTGTTGTTGTTGTTGTTCATGTTGTTGTTGTTGTTGTTGTTGTTGTTGTTGTTGTTGTTGTTGTTGTTGTTGTTGTTGTTGTTGTTGTTGTTGTTGTTCTTGTTCTTGTTGTTCTTGTTCTTGTTCTTGTTCTTGGTGTTGTTGTTGTTGCTGTTGCTGTTGCTGTTGCTGTTGCTGTTGCTGTTGCTGCTGCTGCTGCTGCTGTTGTTGTTGTCGTCGCTGTTGCTGTTGCTGTTGTTGTTGTTGATGATGATGATTTGATGATGAGGATGATGATGAGTTGATGATGATGATGATGATGATGATATTGATGATGATGATGATGATTGTCGTGCCCTTCAAAAAGGCACTGAGGAAAGGCCGCGCTGCGGGGCCACTGCCATAGCAGGCCTGGCCAGCGGGCAGAGGAGGGTGGCCGGCGGGGTTGCTTCAAGATAAAATTAGTTGCCCTGAAAACTTCAAATCAACCCTCACACAGCTTGATCACCGTAACGTCAGCTATCCATCAGGGTATATATCCTTTTCTCATTGGAACAGCCCTGGGGAAACATTATGGAGACGGGAGAATTTACAAAAAGCTTGGTTAGCAGTTTGCAACGCAAGGGCCCGAGTTTTTGCAAAGCTTAAGTTGGCAAACACAAGTCTACCATTTCCATTGTTCCCCCGTCCCCCGGCTCAAATCTTTAATGGGGTCACTGCAGAAGAATTCTCATGAGTTAACATCACGGGGAAACCATTTGAAGCGAGGCTATATATAGCCTTATTGCAATGAGTTTTCTTTGGGACATCATTGTTTGCCCTGCGTGTTACAAATGCGAGAGGCTCATCAAGATTCTTGAAGGGCCGTTCAGCCCGAAATTCGGTTTTTGATGGATTATCTTTATTTTTGGGCTAAACATGAAAAGGGTTGGCAGGGAGGCTGTATAATATATGTATATATAGGGGAACATGAGGGGAACGTATACTGTGTGACTCATTTATTGGGGAGTTGTTTTGGGGAACCCACTGTTTTTAAGGGACCCAAACATGAAGCTGCAGGGTTGCAATCAACACAATGCAGAGCAAGGGGCATGCAAGGCTGGGCATGAAGCTCGCCGTCATGCTGGGCATAGCTCGCATGGAAAAGCGTCACAGTTGCCAGCGCCATGGAGAGTGCTGCCAGATTAGCCGGCGTGCGCAAGACCTACATGGCACTGCAGACGGACGCACTTGTCTGAGAGAGCGACATGTATGCATGGCGAACAGATGCGAACAGCATTGGCTGCCAGCAATGACTTTTTCTTGATTCCCCGGTGTGCAACACACCATCAAGTGCAGCTGCACTATATAGAGGGGGAACCTTTGGCGGCGCGCGTTCAGGGAAAATCGTTGCTGAGTGGTGCATGAAGGCAGTTGCTTCGCAACGCAGTTCATTCTTCTAGCACTGTGGTGCAATGCGGGCTCCTCTCCATGTGCCTCTTGCTTGTGCACAGCATGCACGTGCGCGTAGCTTTTGGAACCAAGCTCATCTGCGGGCGTGCCAATAAGAGCAGCCACCATGATCACTAGTGACCTTCATGAAAAGATTTCGGGCCACATCAGAAAGGCGGAGGCAGGCCTGCTGGTACAAGGAATGGCAGCACTGATGGTTGACCTTGAGACGCTTTGCGCTATATAGTTAGCCTGCTTTTCCATTGGTGCTCCAAACAATTTACTGGAGTGTTCAATGCGCGTAAATAGAGGCTGTGGTCTTCAGCATCTTTAGCCCAAGCAGGGTTGGCCTGTGAGTTGGCCCGTTTTTAGTTGACAAATCAAATCCAGCAGCGTTATTGTGTTCGAAGCAACTTGTTTATGGAGCTTTGGTTTGCGTGGACAGCTTTCAAAGTGGGCAACCCTTCCAGGAAAAACCACCTATGCTGGCGAACGAGAATCAGGCCGCAGTTTGTGCATGTACACACTGCGAATCGGGATGGATTTGGCTTATCAGCCAACGATGTTCACAGCTTATGCAGTGACATCAGCGAGTGCGGGTGGGAGTGGAACCAGGTGCGGGCAATTTGCGCTGAGCTATCCCCGGCAGAGATCCCCGCAGTTGAAGCCTTCAATCGGCAGCTAGTGGGGGATGACACTGTAAGTGCGAACCTTCGCTTGGCACCTGTGGTTGAGGGAACGGTCAAGTATGCATCGCTGAGTGCATCGCACACCAATCAGGTGTTGCGACTCTTCGCGGCAAACTGTTTGCACGAGGGGGACCCCGACCTTTTAGTTCAAGGAAGGCTTTCGATTCACCAGCTCCAAGCAAAGGACCCTGCTTTCGCGGATGCCGTAGAGCAAGGCTTGTGGTGGTGCGTGGTTAGCCAAGAAGTAATGTCAGAGTACCCACAACTTGCCAGCATGATGCAACAAGCCAACAACACAGGCGCGCAATTGCAGCGTAAAGAGCCCGAACTTCAACTATGCCGGCGCCTACTGGCCGTTTGGCAACAGGAATCCAAAAGCAAGCCAGGCAAGCAAATCCAATACCAGGATGTCAAGGTAAAAATTCTTCGAACAAAGCCAACATGCGCACCAGCAGTGCCTCACATGTGGGCATTCATGATGAAGTTTGGCGGCGGTGCACAGGGGCAAGAAATGCGCTCCACAGAGGAATTTGTGAAAGGGGCCGGTGCTTCGCAACGAAGCTTAGGCGCAGAGGTGTGGGACAGTTTGTCCTTGCCCGGCAAGGGGGGGGAGCTTCTTCTTCGTGCGCGGCATGCTGCGCTTCGCCTCGCGTACGTGGATGAGAAACCGCTCACGGCCAACGAGATCAAGCGCATGTTGAAGGCCAATGACGTGGTCACTGCGGAGAAGCTCATGCACGAAGTTAGGGATCTCGCTGCCGGCTTGACCCCTGAGCTTCATCACGAGGTCCTGCTGTTCGAGCACCAGCTCATTGTGCAGATGCTTGATCGTAAGGGGCGCCTCCCAAGCATGCAGCACGCCGCGCAGGCTTTGGTTGCCAAGATCCAGGAAAAGGGGGGGCCCACATTGACCGAGAAGTGGAACGGGTTCACTCTTGCAAAGCCAGCGGCAGCTGGCCCATCTGTGCCTGTCGCAGGAGACGCCATTGCGAAGCTTTGCTGTACGAAACAATTACTTTGTCAGACGTCGAGATTTATATAGGCTGCGCTCCTTGCTGCTCTTTATGATGCTGTCGCTGCTGTTGTTTTATGGTTGTTGTTTTTTGGCGGTTGGTGAAGATGACGACGCTGGTGACGGCGCTGCTACTTCTGCTGCTGCTGACGAGGATGATGATGAGGATGATGATGATGATGATGATGATGATCTTGATGATGATGATGATGCTGATTACGGTGATGATGATGATGGTGATGATGGTGATGATGATGGTGGTGGTGATGATGATGATGATGATCATGGCAGCGATCATGATTCGGATGCTGTATGTTGTTGTCGTTGTTGTTGTTGTCGTATGTTGTTCGGATACCAGGGTGTAGACCCCCAGCTGCGTAAAACCTTTTCAGGCGAGCACTCAGCCCAGCCATGAACTGTAGGGGGTCACTGAAATATGGCAATTTGGCGAGCATTGTGCCCATGCAGCATTTTTTATGGGCCAATTAGCTTTCGCTACCCACCTGAGATCCATAACAAAAGAAGATCAAATGGTAAAAGGCGAGCCCTTGGCCCAGCCTGGCGAGCTTTCAGCCCAGCCCTGACAGCCTAGCGAGCTCTCAGCCCAGCCCTGACAGCCTGGCGAGCTCTTAGCCCAGCCTTGGAAGTATATGATCATTATAAAGCGCCACTGTTGCTGATGCTGCTGTTGCTGTTGGTGGTGGAGCTGTTTTGTGACCCCCTTGTAATCGTTTGGAATATCAATCAATTCAATACATCACGCTGGGCTTTTGCAGCTCGCGCGCTAAGGATGCTGACCTACAATACGAGCGGCGAGCTCGCAGAATGCCAGTCCCTTCTGAAAGAGCAGGGGTTTGATATCGGCCAGCACGTCATGCGGAAAGCTGACCAAATCACTGGCACTATCACAGGTTTTACTCAAAACCACGTCGTCTTGAGCATCGAGAGTGGGATGATTTCCGGGACATGCAAAGTGTTGGCAGCAGCATTCAGCAAGCGGGAGTGGACGCATTCCGTCCCCAAGAAACAAGTTGAGGAGTTGCAGGACCTAGGTTGGGTCAAAGGAGCGGTTCTTTTAATAGAAAGTATGTTCAAATCCCACAACAACATGACCCCCTGTTTCTTTCTTTGTGTGTTTCTTTGGTGTTTCTCCACGTGTTTGCCAGGAACACTGGCAGCACCGGATCTCAAGCCACATTGACTTTGGCATTCAGTATTTGAAGGGCAAGATTCTGGAAGCCCTCTTGGCCGAGGAATCCAAACATGTGGAGACCCTGCGCAACCTGCGCATCCAGTTGAAGCCCTTCAAGAACGTGACTTCTACCAAGTGCTTTCCTGTGAACAAGCTTGTGTTGACGCCCACCACCATTCGCATTGCCACACAGTCCCCTGCTTCAAACGCTGTGCCGCTGGGGCAACTCCTGAAGGGTCCGGAGGGCGTGGTGTCGTTTTGGTTGATGCCTTGCTTCGTCCCACCAAAGCCTGAGGGGGACAGCAACTTGCAGGGAATGGTAGCCGCCTACTGGATGGTTCAGTCCACTGACAGGGAAGAGGATGCAAACATGGCAATTGATCGTGACCTGACCACCTACCAAGCCTACGAGAAGCCTTTGCGAGAGGTTGCCATCAAGATGCCCCTTATGAAAAACAAACGGGCCATCAAACCTGGGGATCAGCTGGTGGTTTTCCGGAAGAAAGAGGTCAAGGTCCCTGACTTGTGCGAGCTGGTTCCCTTGGAGGCGCCAACAAAGCGCCGCCGTGTAAAGTCAGCTGATTAGGCAATTGCGGGCAAGTTGCCCATCTTCGGGAGCGAAACCTGAGTTGGAGACATTTGGGATGCTTTCATATATATGCACCTGTTTATTGCACGTTGATTTGTACGAGAGCATGTCAGTGTGAGCGCAGCGGGCTCCCAAGTGTTCATGATATGATGAGTCTGAGTGTGGGCGACACAAAGTTTTCATGCACCATTTCAAGAGCCGTGAGTTTTGCGAGAGAAAGGACTTGCCTGCTACCTGTCAGACGCAATACGTATGAACACACGTTTCCACTGAAAGTCGCACGACAATTGGCGACAATTGGTGCCTCTGCAGCTTTTTGGAGCGCTGTCACGCATGGGCTCTGGATGTAGGGACTTGCGTTGAACGTTCTGTTTGCACGGTTCAAGGCCTTTGCGTTTAGTCAAAGTTGAGGGCTGGGCTTCTTGCTCGCCTCGGCTGGGCGCGCGCTCGCCGTGATGCTAGTCAACATCATCACGAAAGTGGTCATCACGTCTGAGCTGAACCCCAAGCATCCCTGGACACCCGAGACTTGCCAACTGGGGGAGCACACCTTTGCAAAGGTGTGCAAATGGAACCGTGAGTTCACTAGATTTGCCACTGGCCGTGCGCTTGATCTTCGCAAGGACAAGAACTACTGCGCGAGCTGTGGCTGGCTGGACGACATCGTGAACCAGCGGCATCACCAGTCAGTGGCGGCTGTCCAGGACGCGCTGCAGGCTGACGAGCACACTGATGCTGACACGCACAAGAGCGCCAAAAAGCGCAAAGTGCACCAGCGGGACCAGAACCTGGCGCCACCGTATGTCACTGTGACCTTCCCACGCGTTGAGTTTGCCAACGAAGTGTTCGAGGAAAAGCACGTGAAAGTGGGGTGGGCAGTGAAGGCGCCTGAGATTTGGATTGAAATGAGTCCCGAGATCATGGGGCACCTTCAGCTTGGCATTCGCTCTAGCAAAGCAGCTGAGCAAGCAGCACAAGCTGGAGCTCCCAACGCTGAGGATTGAGAGGTGTGAGTTGAGTTGGCACAGAAACTAAACAGGGCAGTAGAGAAGACGAGACCAGAGATACACATTTCCTTTTCGGGGCAAACAGTCATAGAGCAAGCTGTTGCACCAACATCAGGGCCACCTCAGCCTCGCCAATCCACAGGTTGCGCGCCAAACTGGCTAGTTGTGTTTGCGGGCTGCGCTTCTGCACGGCTCGCGGCACCGGGGATTCTCTGGGGAAAAGGTCAGCTGGCAAGTTGGCAGGGTGTACCACTTGTTCATACTCAGCCTGTCGTGCGGGGTTTGCTTGAACAAACTATGTTGTGTTGTTAAACAAAGGTGCCCTGTTTGGCTTCACGTCTTTGGGGTATATGTTTCAGGTTGCGAGGGTGCAATGGCTTGCTGTGGTGGCCGCAGGAAATTTGCAAAGGGTCCATTGGCTCTTTTTGTTGGGGCTGCCTTTTTGCCAGCATCCCGGAACTCTGCCCTAAAAGGATCTCTTTGGCCTCATTTGGTTTGGCGCCCAATTCAACGGCGTTTGCATATTTTTTAGAACCATGCAGTTCATGTATATACAGAAAACATAACCCACGGAAGAACATTTTTTGGGGATAGCTCTTATAAGGAATCCATGAAAAGAGTGGGGGGTTGTCTCACGATGGTCCCACTGAGGGTTCACATGGGTCCTTGACCGTCTTTGCGTGTGGTTGTGCTGCTCATCAGCCATGAGAGGGATGCATCATCATGAAAGGGCTGCATTTTGGCAGGGGCTCAGCTTAAACACAAAGAGGAACAAGGGCATGTGTGTTTTGAATGTGCTGATTTTTCATGGTGCCAAGCTTCAGATTTTTCACGGTGCCAACCTTCTCTTTAATAAGTGGCCCGGTCAGCTGCCGGGGGCTGCTGCTATGGAGGATGATGGGCCGCCTGCAACGGTGGACCCGTACATGATCATGGAGGAGGAGCTGCAGCCGCCGGCAAAGCGGCCGAGGGGCGCGGACCACGTCCAGGACATGATTTGGGCAAACATGTGAAACCAAGACCATGTCTCATTCCAAACCATCTGTTTGAACAAGTTTGAGCCATGTCAGGATGTTGCTCACATGTTGGTTTTGGACAGCCTTTGCAGGAGGACGCGGAGACGCACGAAGCTGAGAACTCAGCCGACAAGGCCCACACGGTCAAGCCCGAGGAGGAAGAGGAGAACTCGTCATGGTGGGAGGACCAGTCATGGTGGTGGGAGGAGCAGGGGTGGGAGGCGAAGGAAGAGGCAAAGGA
This sequence comes from Effrenium voratum, assembly GCA_963377175.1. Taxonomy (NCBI): domain Eukaryota; class Dinophyceae; order Suessiales; family Symbiodiniaceae; genus Effrenium; species Effrenium voratum. The sequence continues at coordinate 119,662 of CAUJNA010002168.1, forward strand.
AGAGGAGGAAGCCGTGCCATCGAGCAGCAGGCATGGTGTGGCGGCAGCCACTTGGCTTGAGGGCCAGCCTGGCCAGAAGTGGCAGGAGCAGGAGTGGCAGGAGCAGGAGTGGCAGGAGCAGGAGTGGCAGGAGCATGGCCAGAAGTGGCAGGAACCTCGCCGCAAAAAGGAGTGGGATGAGTGGGATTGGAGCAAAGCAGATTGGCGTGAACAAGATTGGGGAGGCCATGACGAAGCCAAGTGGGACTGGCAGGACCTGCGCAGAGAGTGGCGTAGCAGCTCCACGGGCAAGAAAGGCAACAAGGGCAACAAGGGCAACAAGGGCAACAAGGGCAACAAGGGCAACAAGGGCCAGAACAAAGGCAAGGGGCATGGCTTCTATGTCACCACAGCTGACGGTGGCAAGGGCTACATCGATTCGCGTGGCCAGCTGCAACCGTGCTCTGGCTCAACAAACATGTTTTTTTTTGTCTCCAATCGGTCATGTGTCAGCCAGACGTGAGGGCCAGATTGAAGAACCACCAAGATTGCTGTATACATGTTCCTTTTCAAGCAGTGTCTCAACATGTTGTCTGTCGAGTGTGCCGAGCTCCCTGCAGGATCCAGCAGGGCCGACAACGTGCTCGCACCCGAGGAGGGCATGCGACCCAGAACCAGCGGACCGCGGACAGGTGCATTGATGTCCTTGGCCGGATGGCAGACGTGGTGGGCCGGCTGTTGTGAGGCGGCGTGGTTGCCCTCGGGCACCTTTGGGGCATGCAGTACAGACACGGGCACATGTACATACACATGCACAACCACACATACACAAACACATACACACATATACATGTATATATATATATACATACATACATACATACATATGTAGATATATACAAAGACCAGTGCATCATCACACACACACACAAACACTACCATGTTGAGATGTGCAAAGGTGTCCGCTGTGCAATTTCGTGCCAGTTGTACAGATGCACGTTTTAGGTTTTGCTGTCACTAGGACGGAATTGCTTGGCCTGCGGTCTTACCATGAACATCATGACGGCCCCCACAATGTCCCGATCACCCAGCATCAACACGGATTTGCAGCCCAAACCATGCCCCCTGTAGACATGCTAAGTCTGCGTGGCCAAGTGCTGAGAAGCTGGACTGAAGGCTTGCCCATGGGAGTTGTGTGAGTTGCCCAACCCGCTGGATGGTCGGTTTTTTATCAATCGATAAATTATCATGCGTGGGGATCACCTTTTTTTTATCGATCTATAAAAAGGGATACCAATTTCCTTATCAATTGATAAATTTGTTGGGTCGGACCACCCCAAAAATTATCAATTGATAAAAAACTAGGGTGCACCCTCATCATTTTTTATAGATTGATAAAATACTTGTTTTCTTTGATAGGTGAGAGGGTAGGGGCGACTGCGAATCAGTCGGCTGTGGCTTGCTCGCTGATAAGCATCCTTAGCAGGTCGCATCACAGAAAAAAGACGCGGCAGGCCTGAGTACATGGGGGTACCTTGGTGCATTCCATAACCTGAGAACTGTTTTGTGATGTCAGTGAGGGAACTGCTTGGAACCATTGTTGGCTGTTTGTCCTGTTGAACTTGCAGATCTATCGGTTATCCAGGGTCTCTCACCACTTGTGGGAAAGGGCCGGTTTGCTCCAAAGTTCGTGCCCCACCCCCCCTCCTCCCTTCCTCTCCCCCTTATAGGTCGAGATATTATACTTGCTCACCCACCCCCCCTTCCCTTCTTTCGATGTGTGTTGTACGGACCCGGTTGCGTTGGAGCATGATGAAGGGATGCGGTGTGGCGTGTGTTTCTGATGGATTATCCCAATTCCATCTTGTGATCCCAGCCGTGGCGAGCATGTTGGGGCCAACCTCAACCTGTTGGGCTGACCCTGCAACTGCCCAGCCTTGTGGCGAGATTTGTGTGCATCAGATTTGTGGGAACCTGACTTGTGTAGGGTCGAGTATCATGAAGGCGCAATGCCTCCATGACATTCAACATCAAACATCATCAAACACTTTGCACGGCACACCCAACTGAGAAACAGTGGATTGCCTGCTGTCAAGTTCTCCCATTTCCAGCCCTACAAGGGATTGAGTTCAAAGCGTGTCATTTGCAGCTGAACTACCCTTCCAAACTGATAGCCTAGGCACCTGATTCTTGTTGATGCAAAAGGGGACAGCCAAGGGGATTTGAAGGTCCACCAGGGCTATGGTGTAAAGAGGTTTCCCACCTTATTTTCCATGCATGATCACTGCCAAAGCAGACACTTATCAAAGTATGCCTTGTGGTCACTTGACTTCTCTAACAAAGGCATCGCAACAGTTTATTTGTTTTTTGTTTTTGATTTGTTTTTTGAAATCGTGGCCCGTTGTGTCAGTGCCTGGCCCGGGGGCATGTTTTTATTTTGCTTTGCTAGGAGTGCATACCAGGTTGGGCGTGGGCGGTAAAGAGGCTTTCTGGGGGTCTTTGAACTTAAGGCACCGAGTTGGAGTCCATGGGGGGCGTTTGGTCTTGAGGCAGCCGCAGGGAGTCACGAGTGCGAACTCTTCACATGCCAGCACCCTTTGTTTTGCACTGACAGCTTTGTAGCACGCAGAGCTTCTACTTTAAAGCGCAAGTAATAGTGCCAATGGCGGATGACTGAATCTAAATGAGTTGAGTCTGCACAGGCGCTTGTGTGCTTGTGACTCAAAATTTGCATGTGGCATGCAGGGATGCTGGGCTTTTGCTCGCACATTGCAAGCTGGGCTTGATACGATGCTCGCTTGCAAGCCCCCTTCCGAATCAGGTTATATAGAGAAGGGCCCGGATCCCGGCAGCCGAGCCATGGCTTCCACCGCGAGTAAGCTCAAGGCGGACTTGCAACACATGCACACCTACCTGCACACCCAGCAACGTGTTGTGCACGAGGAGACCTTCTCGGCCATGCAGGCCGCTCAAGCTTGCAACTTTGCAAGGCGCTTCGAAGTGGCGAGTGGTCAGCTTTCCCTGGCAGACGCCTCTGACTTGTCAGCGGTGCTGCAGGCTGGCCCGTGGTCCCAGGCCCAGAAACAGCAACTTGCCAGCTGCCTGGACAAGGCAGTAGAAGCCGAGGGGGCTGGAAGACGAGCGCGGCGCCCAAGCCAAACCATCAAGGGCTTTGCTGTGTACTTGACGGAGTCGGACCTGGAGGCCCTGAAGAACCCGAACAACCACGCATGCCTGAAAATCCAGGTGGCGGTCGACCGATGCTTTGCAATCGGTCTCCATTTGCCGTCAGAGCCGGCCGCGGCCCACATCGTTGCCACCTTGCACGACCTGGGGCTACTGGCGCGCGATGGGCCAACCCAACTACGATACGTGCAGGAGTTCAAGACCCAGCTGCGTGCCAAGATCAAGCATGCGCCGCAGAGCGCTGTTCACCTGATTCAGTACCCAGCCTCGCCTGAAGAGTTGCCGCAGCCTCTGTGGGCAGCAAGCTACGCCAACGAAGGGCCCAACAAGCAAGGTGGCAACGCTGGACTTTTGCCTGGGAATTTCCCAGCCAGAAAGTCGAACCGGGCTTGCAAGAACAAGGCCGGCAGTGCTGGTGAGGAGCAGCAGGGCATGTCAGACTTCATGCAGCGCATGTGCACTACCTTCATGGAAGCCTTTGCCGGTGGGATGTCCGGAGCGTCGCCAGCTTCGTGCGGTTTGAATGGGCTCCAGGTCTTCCAGCAGCAGAAGAAAAACAAGGCCCTTCCAGCGCCTGCTCCCTTCGCTGCGGCAGCTCTGGCCGATCAAGCCTCCTCCCCTTCAGAGGGCGGTCCTGGCACGGACTCTCAGGACTTGCAGGGCATGGGCTCCAAGGCCGCGGACGCTGGGGCCGTTCTCAAGCAGGACCTCTTTGACTTGCCAGCCGCGCCGCTGCCCGCCACTAACGACCTGGCCAAGGCCGAGGAGAAGCAGCCCCAGGGGCAGTTCGGTGTGATGGCTGATGCGTTTCAGGCTAGGGAGCTGTCCAAGAAACACCCTACCTCTGGCAAGCCAAAGGCGAAAGCGAAGGGCAAGGCAAAGGCCAAGCCAGTCGCAAAGGATGCCGGGAAAACTCCCACTAAGAAGGGCCTCCCGAAGGCCAAAGCATCGCCAAAATCGGCAGCAAAGCTGCCACGCCCTCCAAAAAAGGGGGAAGGCACCATGTTCTGGAAGGAGGGCAAAATCCATCGCAGTGATCGCGATGGATGTTGGAGAGTGTTCGTCCACCGATCCAATCGTGTGGACAAGAAAGTCTACTGGAAAGGCGATGAAGCTTCTGCCTGGAAGCGCGCTCTTGACATGATCGAGGCGGCTTAAAGCTGCCTGACTGTCAGGCATTTTAGAGGGTTGCCACCATTGCAGGGCAAGGGCTCAAGGCACAAAAGGGGAACCACTCAAAAGTTTTTACTTTGCAATATAGGTGTTGCCTTGTCCATATGGGTCGCATCATATGTTCGTGTGTGTGCTGTTTGGCGATGGTTATTTAGCAAGAGTGTTGGCAATGCCTTCTTTTAAACAAGTTCAATTGAGAAGGGGTACCCTTGGCCTGCATGCGGTGGCTGGGTTTGGTTGAGCTGGGCATGCCAGCGTCATTCCTGCTCACCAAAGGGGAGTCAAGCCGCACGGCGTTAGGCCACCGCAAGAGCAAAAAGCAAATTGTTCATAATGACACAGCCTTGCTGCGCACAGTCTGCAAGGGAAACAGCTTGTATATTGAGTGTTTGCGTCTCAGCCGCTTGGTTTTTGTGACCTGCTGCGGGAGCTTGGCTCATGGAGATCAAGCAAGTCTGGCCTTCAGTTTCATGTAACTCTTCAAAAGTAGCAACGCTCACATGGGCAACTGCGCTGAATTTGGCGCATGACGCTATATGAGGCATCGCCGTGCGCATAAGCATGAAATAGGCATGATGACATATCACAGCTATCAGCTTTCCTAAAGTTTTGTCGCATTAGCTGGGCGGTTTTCGCTCGCTATGGTGGCTGGGCAGTAGCTCGCTTCTTTGTGCGCAAGCTTGGCGCTTCTGCTGCAATGTCGCTTGAGTCCCTGAGCTTCAAGAAGTTTTGCTCTAAGAGCGCGCTTGCAGAAGTGCTGACTGAGCTCAAGACCAAAGGCCTTCCAAGTGCCACATCGCGCACAAGCATCAAGCGAGCCAGGGAAAAAGCTGTGGACATTGCAACGCCCTATGGGGATATGCTTGTGCGCAAGCAGGTTGAACTGGAGCCCCCAAAGCCAGGAGGCAAACCTACGCGATTTGAATTCACGTTTGTAAATCCTGTGGCTTGGCTTTACCACATCTCTGCGACCTGCCGTGAATATTCAGATTTCTTTCGGAGCGTGCTTCAATTGAATGAGCCCACACCAACCAAGCCTTGGGAAATTATAGTGTATTTTGACGAAGTTTCACCTGGAAATGTGCTTCGACATGATCAATCTCGAAAAGTGCAAGTTGGCTATTGGTCTGTGAAGCAGCACGGCGTTAAGGCACTTTCGTGTGAACGACACTGGTTTCTTCTTGGGATAGCCCGCTCGGATCTTGTGAAAAGAATCCCTGGCAAGATGTCTGCATATGCCAAGCTAGCTATATCGAACTTTTATCAACCCTTTGACGTGAGGCAAGGTATCCAACTTGAATCACCAAGCGCGACGGGCCACAACATGTTTTTTGCGGTCGTGGCTGTGCTCCTCGGTGACGAGGCGGCGCTCAAGGACGCATTGAGTTGGAAGGGTGCCTCTGGGACTGTGTTATGCCCTTTGTGCCGAAATGTAGTGGACCACAAGTCCGAGCTTCCTGACCATGACCGCTCCAATCGTTTGGTACCTTCACACTGTTTAGACATGACCCTGATGGACTTTCACACTGATTCCAGCATCCGTGATGTTTTGCAGTTCTTACGGGAACAACAACCACTGGTTCCGCACTCGCAATTTCAGCGCATGCAGCAGTTCCTTGGCTACAACTACGTTGCACAAGGGCTGCTGCTTGATCAAGAGCTGGACATACAGCCAGCAAGCGTTGTCATGTTCGATTGGATGCACACTTACATTGCCAATGGCTTGTGGAACTGCGAAATGGGCTTACTGCTTGAACAGCTGCGCCACGCTGGCATTACACAGACGGTGTTGCACCATTGCCTGCAGACGTTTCGCTGGCCCTTTGCTATCGCCAGCCGCGGTGTGTCTGGTAGCAGGCTTTTCGCGAAAGTGCAAAGCGGGGATGTCAAATGCATGGCCTCGGAGGCCCTTTCCATTTTCAGCGTGATAAGGTTCATCCTGCATGAGCGCACGCGCGCAGGAGAGTTGAGCGCGCTGCGTTCGCATATTCAGTCGTACATGGACCTGTGCGCCGTCCTAGACCTTCTGATCGGAATCAAGCAGCAGACAACGCGCGCGTCTGATCTGGAGAAGTCTGTCTTGAAGCACTTGACTTCGTACACTGCTGCGTACGGGCATACCCGCTATCTGCCGAAACACCACTACGCATGCCATTTGGGTAGGATGCTGAGTTCCCATCGAATTTTGTGTTCTTGTTTCACCCACGAAAGGAAGCACAAGGAAGTGAAGCGATTCGCCAATCTGAGCTCTGGCGGCAACAGCTTTGAAAGCAGCGTGCTTGTAGACGCACTTCGGCTGCAATTGGAGGAGCTGGATTCTCAGCCTTTCCGATCGGGGTTGCAAGCCCCTTCTGAGCCCACTCCAGCCATGAAGTCCCTTTTGCGTTGCATGTTGGCAGACAACGACAGCGAAGTGCAGGTATCCAAGGTTGCCTACGTGGCGCCTTGGGAGTTGATGTCGGCCCATGATGTGGTCTTACTTGATCTTGATGGGCGCAAAGAAGTTGGGCAAGTATTATTTTTTGCACGAGTGGGCATTCAAGATGTCGCTTGCGTGCAATTGTGGCAGCCTTTGGGGCAAAATGCCTTCAGCCCGAGTGGCACGCCCTTGTTGTGCAGTTTCGACTACATTCGTTCCACTTGTGTGTACTCCGAACGTGGGGAGGTCAGGATTGTTGTGCCGCCGTCGTGCGCAATGTCGCAGTGAAAACACACGATGTGCTCAGCAAGCTCTTGCGCCAGCTAAGGTTTTCACATTTTGTACCCCATATTTAGCATCTTTACCTTGAAAGCTGCAGGGTGTACAACCTTCATGTCTTGGAGTATCCCAACCGTGCCAAGTCTTCTTGGCGCCCTTTTAGGCCCCGCCATTTTTTGGGGGGACGCTCTTTCCCATATAGGCAATGTTTTGGTCAAGCCCACGCTTTGTATTCACAAGGTTGTTCCGGCGAGGTGTTTGCGAAGCACTGCTTGTGCTTTATCAAGATCCCGCGGGCGAGCTTCTGTTGTAGCCCAGCCACATTAAGCCTTGCAGGGGGGCATTCGCGAAACGCCGCTATCTTCTGTTTTCAGCACCGACCGAGGTATACCATATAGGCCAGACACATGAGACCCTGCAAGAATTTTGCTGAACATGAACTCTGTGTTCTCAATTCCTTCAAGGCGAGCATCTACTGTTGCCCAGCCATTTTCAATGAGTATTGGTGAAGCACAGTCCGTGTTTGACATCTAGCCCAGCCACACTATAGGCCCAGTACAGGCGAGCTGTTCGTCAAGCCCAGCCCCATTGATACCGGGCCTTTATTAGCGAGCTTTCGGCGAACGACCCAGCAACTGTGACGAGCTTTTGTTTTGTCACCGTAGGCCACGCAGGTAAGGCTTCAAACCTCAGCCACGTTTTGCTTCTTTATGCATGGCCCTTTATAAGCGAGCTTCCGGTGTACAACCAAGCCAGTCGTATGTGTCGTCGAAGCTTTCAAGGCGAGCTGTCAGTTTAGCCCAGCCAAGGCGAGCTGTCAGTTTAGCCCAGCCAAGCTTCGCTCTCGTCAAAGCACGTTGTGCAAGCAAAGTCTCTTGTTCGGGGGACCCTTAGAAACAGTGGTCAACCAAAAACATTTCTGAGTATACCCCTATGTAGACCCCAAAAGAAGTTTACGCGTGGGTATACGTTTCTTTTTGAGGGTATAGATTTTAAAGGGAAACCAGAGGGAACCTATACCCATTTGGGGGGTGCCCTCAAAAAAAAACACACCCGCGTTTCGTTTCGCAGAAAACGCTTTTACAATCCTGAAACCGAAGAGCTTTGAACCTATATATATTCGGGTTCGGGCGCGTTTGTTTACAGCATTGGTTCGGTTCTGACAACAAACGCCCGAGCAATTGGCAGCAGCGTCGTTTCGGGCATTTAACCACTTGGCAAGCAACTGGATGGACGGCGAGCAGGCACAATATATAGGCAGTGTTTAGCGTGCACTTTGGCAGGGTCGTACATTTGTGCAGCCGAGCTCTTGTAATCAACGTGTGGCATTGAGCCATATAATGCTGGCAAACAATGTAGTTTCAGCAAGCGCCTGCTGTTTCGTGTCTTTCTTCAGGGCATGTATAGACGCTGTCATTTGCTTCAGCAACAGCACTATGGCTTCATATATACCGAAACCTAGATGAACTTCTGTCCAATCATGTCCAGATGTTCCTAGCCATGGATGCGCAATGACAGTAGCAGAAATTGGCTGTTTTTTGCTTGACCTCAAGCGTAAAAAACAAGCAGCTGCCCTTGTGTTGTGTATGTGCAAGCACCCGGACAGTTATGTTTGTGCATGGCGTGTGTGTGTGTGCGCAACTAATTGAAGGGCACTAAAACAAGTTGTGCTTGCAAGAGCCTTTGTGCTGGGGCTGAACGTCCTGCGAAGCGTGCCTTTGCGCGCCATGGCCACTCATGTGTTTTCACAGTCCCCCCAACGTCTGCCGCGTTGCCAAACAATCATCATGAAGGCTTCGTAATGATGGTGGAGCTTGCATGGGGTGTGATCCAGGCACAGATAAGGCCATGTTGTCGGTTTCGCTTTCTTTTTTGCACCGCCTGCCTAGAAACTGGCTCCTTCCCCCCCCGCCCTAAAAATAGTTGAACGCTTGACGCGTTTGGCGTTGGTAATCGAGAGATTTTGAGACCCAAAAAGAGTTGATGGTATAGTGAGTGAATCCTTTTTTCATAAACATGTACAAATGTATATTTGGATACGCACATATATATATATATATGAAACTATACATACGTACATCAATATGATTTTGCACACATATCTATATTTGCGCAGTTCTTTCCAAACATGAATATGAATATGAATATCTGTGTGTGTTAAAATACATATGTATATACATATATATGTGTATATATAAATATGTGAATACGTTTCAATATGACAATGAACTGTCTACTGGGAATGCCAACTATGCACTTCCTCCGGCATAGCCTTGGGTTGAGAACGGCAAGTTTGGGACATGTGGAAGTAATTCGGAGTGCGTGATGTGGATATTGCGAGTCTTACAGGCTGAAGTCACATTTGTTTTCCTACGATGGCCCCATATTATGTAGCCTTTGCGCCATTAAACCTATACTGCCCAAGATGCAACAAAGCCCTCAATAATAACGCTGTGCAAAACAGTATGACCGTTCCCTGTGGTCGAGCTGTCTCCGCGCCCCCGCAGGCAGCCCCTGAGCAGCCTTGCAAGGCAGTGGCGGGCGCAAAGGGCCGGCTTGGCCACAGTATGCTACAATTAGGGCGAAAAAAATAATTGGCAAACGTGTTTGCTAATTATAACCAGCACTCTTTATAGGCTTCTTGCTCGAAGCATTTCTGTTTAAAGGTTGGCCAGAAGTCTTGCGCAGTTTTTTTGTGACAGCCGCGTTGGCGACTGATTGTGGGGTTTCTTATTTTTTGTCGGCCAAATATGATGGTTTTGTACGCTCCCTTATTCTCACTTGCTCTTTTTTTCGGGAACAAGATCAAAATGCAAGCCCCCGAAATGTCGGTTGATGTAGTTACCAGCATGTGCTGCCATGTCATATAGCCAAGCATAACAAGGCGAGGATGGCAATATTATACCCCTGCTTCTTTTCAGAGGGCATCATGTACATGTTTTTCAGCTCGTTTGTGCTGAGCACCGTGCACATGGAAATGACATGTTCATTTTTAGGAAGCTTGCGGTTTCAACTTTTTTAAAAAGATGCATGCGTTTCCGCGTTGCCGCTGAAGCTACGTAAGTTCACCATGGCCTACTTACGCGTTCACGCCGGCATACTTAGCAAGTCAAGCTGGTGTACTTAGCACACATATTGTAAGTTTGCCAGGGGTAGATAGTATGTTCACCGGCGAACTACTTACCAACTTCGCCAGCTGAAATGGCTATGTGTGCTGTCTGAGGTACTAAGCGCCCCATGTTTCCTATCTAGATAGTAAGCAAGCCGACCGCCCAAGTATACCTTCCGCAACCTCCCGGAACCTTCCGGAACCTTCCGGAGCCTTCCGCAGCCTTCCGGAACCTTCTATACCTTCCGCAACCTCCCGGAACCTTCCGGAACCTTCCGGAGCCTTCCGCAGCCTTCCGGAACCTTCTATACCTTCCGCAACCTCCCGGAACCTTCCGGATCCTTCTACCTTCCGCAACCTCCCGGAAGCTTCTACCTTCCGCAACCTTCCGCAACCTTCCGGAACCTTCCACAACCTGCCGGAACCTTCCGGAACCTTCCGCAGCCTTCCGGAACCTTCTACCTTGAGCAACCTCCCGGAACCTTCCGGATCCTTCTACCTTCCGCAACCTCCCGGAAGCTTCTACCTTCCGCAACCTTCCGCAACCTTCCGGAACCTTCCGCAACCTTCCGGAACCTTCCGGAACCTTCCGCAGCCTTCCCCTCCCAGAACCTTCTACCTTCCGCAACCTTCCGGGACCTCCTGCATCCTTCCGCAGCCTTCCGGAACCTTCTATACCTTCTGCAACCTTCCGCAACCTTCCGGGACCTCCTGCATCCTTCCGCAGCCTTCCGGATCCTTCTATACCTTCCGCAACCTTCCGCAACCTTCCGCAACCTTCCGCAACCTTCCGCAACCTTCCGCAACCTTCCGCAACCTTCCGCAACCTTCCGGAACCTTCCGCAACCCGCAACCTTCCGGAACCTTCCGCAACCTTCCGCAACCTTCCGCAACCTTCCGCAACCTTCCGCAACCTTCCGCAACCTTCCGCAACCTTCCGCAACCTTCCGCAACCTTCCGCCTTCCGCAACCTTCCGCAACCTTCCGCAACCTTCCGCAACCTTCCGCAACCTTTTCCGCAACCTTCCGCAACCTTCCGCAACCTTCCGCAACCTTCCGCAACCTTCCGCAACCTTCCGCAACCTTCCGCAACCTTCCGCAACCTTCCGCAACCTTCCGCAACCTTCCGCAACCTTCCGCAACCTTCCGCAACCTTCCGCAACCTTCCGCAACCTTCCGAACCTTCCGCAACCTTCCGGAACCTTCCGCAACCTTCCGGAACCTTCCGCAACCTTCCGGAACCTTCCGCAACCTTCCGGAACCTTCCGCAACCTTCCGGAACCTTCTGCAACCTTCCAGAACCTTCTGGATTCTTTCAGAGCTCTTGGAATCCCCACCACTCATTCGATCAACCCCTCCCCCCCTTCCCACAGCTTTCGGCTGGGCTGTCACAGGCTCCTCCCGCGGCACGCCCGGCTCCTGCGGAGCAGAATTCAAAAGAGACCAGGCAGAGGGCAGAGGGTGTCTCCATTGGGTCGCGGTCGCACGCTGCAGTTGTTTTTGTTTCCATTTTTCCATTTTTTTTTAAAATTTGTGGTGGCAGCCGGTGCCATTTGTTCGAGCCCGTTGAACGGCTCGACCCACACACCGCGCATGATCAATTGCTCGCGCCCCTTTCCCGCGAATGGGAACCGTGATCAATACCCGCCCGGTTAATGACTAACTATGGGGGTGTCTTGCGTTTCACTGTTTGGAGAGCCACCCACCATGAACCCTATAACGAATTGCAGATTGTTCCACAACTTTCCTTGCTGCTAAGACATGGCTGACGAGTTACAGTTTTTGGTGGTGTTTTTCACGTCTTCGAGCGAAGCCAAAAGCAAGCCCTCCATGGACATTGGCTTGCTCTCACATGATGTGCCGATGAGAGTCATCTGTCATCTGGAGTCTGCGGTGTATCCAGGGAGACCATACCGCGGATCAAATCCAGCGCCAGTTGATCCATCCCAACTGCGCGGATGTGGTCCATTCGACAAAAAACCTCGCAGAAGCAAGGAACTGGAACCTAGGGGCCATTTGCACAGCTCATTGGCGAGGCGGAGCTTTTGATTAAGTTTGGGTGGGACCAACCGCTTGGCATCGTGAGCTTGGGAAGAGTGAGCAATGACGGAGGTTTGTCCGAGATGAAAGAGGGAATGAGCCATAGCTTGCGTTAAGCTGATGTGGCTGTGGTTCTCAAAAACAGGCTAACCCCAAAATAAACCTTCGTAAATGGAACCACGGACTAAAACCAGCGGTCCGATTCCTGGTTTAATTTTGACCCATTGCTCTTTGCCTGGATGCATTGGCCGAGCTCTGCGGTATTTTTCCGAAAGGGGATTCCTCTAAGGATTCTCCAAATGCATTCCGCCTCAAAGTAGTTGGGTTCCTTTTGGTTCTGTTTGCAAAAAGGGCTTCCCCAAAAACAGACACTGCCATTTGCAGGGGAGTAACAGATCTCATGAATAATCTTTGCAAGACAGCAAAGCTGAGCTCAAATAGGGCTTTCTGTGTAAGCGCACGATCCAATCTAGCCCGCGGCATGAACAGGGAATAAGACTCTATACGGGGTTGATCAATATTTCTGGCCCCAAAATGACCATGGGAAACCTTTTCCCATTGAGTGGTGAAAGTCATCTTTTTTGTTTGTTCCCTAGTGGCCACCCAGACCTTTTGATCAACCCCAACGACTCACAAGCCATGATACCCGTTGCACATGAGGCACATGAGGCGGCGGCCAGAAAAAAATAAAATAAAAAAATGAGGCCCGTTATGCACGGTGCGAGCCATTTGTTGGGTGACCTTTGGACTTGGCGACTTGGCTGAAGGCACGGTCTATAGACCTGTGGTCCCATGCACAGGTCTAAGTCGGCTCTGGAGGACGGCTCGGTGGAGGCATCGGTTTTCGGGCCCAACAGAAGTTTGAACACCGACGCCTTGCCTTTGGGGGGACTTTGTCTTGGCTCCATGCAAGATTTGGACCATGCGACCGTTGTGTCCAACAATCACGGAAGCTGAATGGAGCGTTCTGGCAGACTAGGTCCTCTTGAGAAGGCCTCATGTTTGTTGGAAGTAGCTGTCTCGAATTCCTGCCTTGTGAGCACGTACGCGCTCCAAGTCCTCCTTTTCAGGGCTGGGCACCTGTCACCTTCAAGCCATTTGGCATCGGGCTGAAAACGGCCGACCCTTCTGGCTTGGATTGGCGGCTCTTTGATTTGGTAGAGTGGTAGAGTAAGGCTCTTTGATTTGTTAGAGTAAGCGACCCGCATATCTTTTTCCGCCTGGTGGGTGAAAAACATGGGCTGTTGGTGAGCTGTTTTTTGTCCAGGGCGTGGAAGGGGAACGGGTGTCAGGCCCGCCCCAAAGCAAGGCGCAGCGGGAGCGGTGGACGGGGGAGGGATTTTTTCCGGGGGGACGGCGCGTGCGCCCCATTCATAGGATATGGGATGAGTTCAGGGTTTAAGACTTGGCTGGAACCTGTTCATGGAATTCTTCCAAGATTTCGAATGTGCCAGGCCCACTCTTCTGCATGGACCTCAAAGTCGAACACAGGAGTTGTCTCTACCTTCGCCATCAGTTGCACAGAAATCGCGCGGCAACCTGGGCGATTCTTGGTTTGCGGAAATCCCGTTTTGGGTCTCACATGGCAGTGGCTCAAAAGACCGGTACCAAAATGGAACCCTGATAAGTGGAAACATGGACCAAAACCTGCGTAACCCCTCCTGGTGAATTTTGAGCCACACCCATATGAACATTTTGTGATACCAGATGAGCCCTGCATGGTGACACGAGCCCTCCCCAACAAACCCCAAATACCTTCGGAGATGTGGGTAGTTTGCCTCATGGAAAACCCAACGTGAGATTTGCAGTTACCCTGGCTGTGGCCACTTTTACGTCAGGGCTCATGGAGTGAGCGTTCGATTCGTATCTGCTTTCCATCAAGCAAACACCTGGCCCGCGTCTTTCTTTTTGTGGCCTTCGTTGTTTTGCAAGAGTAACGATTGAACTCCATGGTTACTTGGAGATCGCGCCTAGAGATGGAAGCGGCATGGTTCCTCCAAAAAGGTTTAGTTCTGTAGAATGTTTGGAGAGTTTGAGGGTCGCTCAAAGTTTTCAAGTGGTTCTTTTTGCAGACAGCATGCAGGGCTGGAGAACTTTTGGAGTCGCGCTGGACATACTGAGTCTGCGGATGGACGAAATCCTGCACCATGGGAAACCGCTGTTTTTTTGTATTTCCAGGCGGATCGCATCATTCCATGGTTTCTTAGGTGGTGCGAAATGGATTTGGTCCACCCACAGGTTCCAAAAAGCGACCAGCTGCGGGCGGTCCGCGTGTCTGGTGGGTTTTGAAGGGACGTCACAAGGAAAACCACCGTTTTGGGCGGTCCCCTAAAAAAAGGACGCACCCGCATAGAGAAGTAGAGCAGCCGACATTCTAGGGGTACCTCCCCCATTCTTTCCAGGGATCCTTCTTTCTAGAAAACCTCCGGAAACCCAGGGAAAACGGATCCGGTTTTTGGAAAGAACGATGGTTGAAAAGAATGGAAAAGGACTCAACCCCTAGAGACATGTCAAGCTTCCTAAAGCCACTGTGCCTGTGACCTTAGAGCATTCAGAGATTCAGCGATGAGACGCTGCTCCTGCAAGTCATAGTCAACGCATGTCTCAGTCTAAGTCGAGGGTTGATTCCTTTTCCATTCTTTTCAACCATCGTTGTTTTTTGAACAACCGATCGCTGTTTCCCAGGGTTTTGGGCGCTTTTTTTTAGAAAGAAGAATGGCCACTCTTTTTGTGGAGAAAAGGCGGTGAGAGGACACCTTTACTTTTTGTTCCTACCCATTCATGTCCATCCAAGATGTAGAGATAGAACACGAAGGGTAAAGATGTTGTCTATGGCGAAAGGTGGTGAGAGGACGGCTTTCCTTTTTTGTTCCTCGTTGCCTTCCAGTTCGTTGTGTTCCTCGACTTCGGCGCTGTTGGCGTCTTTTTGTTTTTTGTTTTTTTCGTCGGGTCCCGCCAGGGGCGCGTGCCCGGAGCGTCAAGCGTAGCGCCTTCGGCTCCGCCGGCAGGCATGCGGGCGGAAAGGCTCCCCCCAAAAAGGGTTCGAGCAAAGCCGTCGGTCAGGGTTTCTTTGGTGAATTTTGCCAAGGGATGTTAGGACTTTAACTTTTTGCCAACTAATAGGTTTTCCGTATCAAACCGCTAAAAGTTAAACATTTAGCAGGGGAGCAGAAAGCAACCGAGCTTTGACGGGTTCCAACAACTCCACGGGAATTCGCTGGTCAGGGTGGGCGGTCAGGGGTTGCTGTTTTCAGGATGCTGTTTTTGAAAGTTGCCGCTGTTGGCGTTGTGGTCAGGGTGCTGTTGGCAGTGGTTGGTGGTGCTGGTTTGCGACTCTGGCCGGGTCTTGCTGGCGCTAGTCTGGGTGCTGCTGCGGGGTGCTGGTCAGGGTTAATCAGGTGCTGGGCAGTCTGCTGTTCGGCGTGCTTTAGGTGGTGTGGTGGTTCTACCAGTGTTTGCGCTGCAGGTGGTGTGGTGGTTGCTGGCCGTGCTTGTTGGCGATGCAGTCAGGGTGCAGTTTTTCGATAGCATCTGCATGATGCGAAAGCCTTTCGGCTTCAAACCGGCTTCGCTCTCAAAGCTTTGGCCTATCCGAAGAGCTTCCCAAGGAGTGTAGCCATGGGATCCGGTTTGCACTGAGTGGTTTTGGTCGAGTTGTTTTGGAACAGGGACGCTAGATCGTCTCTTTTGCGATACGGAGAGCCTCCAAAGCTCGGAGCATCCGTGCAAACGGCGTGCAAGTCTGAGTCTTTTGCTGTCGGCATTTTAAGCGCAGCTGCAATCTTATACTTAAAATGGTCTCGCATGTTTTTTCAGGAACCTTAAGCTGGCGATGGCTTTTTTGATTTTCGGAGGATCTGAGCTTGAAACCCGAAGGGTTTGCGCACCACGTTCTTGTTTCTTCTTTTTTTTTCTTCTTTTTTTTTCTGTTTTTTGCTTGTTTGTTTTTTTCTGTTTATTTTTTCCCCCTTCTGTTTTTCCCCCCCCCAAATCCTATTGCCATGGCCCAGGATGGTGGTGAAGAAATGATCGGCCGCACCCTGCCGCGGCAAATCTGTGCGACCGGGGGTCTATGTACCTCGCGCCTCGAGCCCGAGCTCGGTGGTGTTCCGCATGGGCGAAAAACAGACCGGGTGATCTGGATGCGGTGGGGCAGGGGGTCTGGACAAGTTGGGCAGATTGAATATCAGAATTGGACAAGTTGGAAGGAGAGCTGTTGAAGAAAAGGAAACGATGACTATGCCCGTTTGCATTTGATTATGGGCTTGTCAGCAGGCATATTCTTCCACTTGCTGGATGTTCAAAAGGGGCTTCGGAGACATTACAGGCTCCTCCCAATGCAGTTCGCACCACGCCGGGTGATTTTTACACCAAAGACTACAAGCCCCTCACCTTGTGGTACTCCCTCCGGTCCATGCTCCAGGCCCGGCACGATCGTTGCAATACGCTGCACTTTTTTGGGGGACGTGGATCCGTCACCGACGCCACGTTCAGCTCGGGCACTCGTTGGCAAGGGGAGGGCTTTGCCGTCGGAAGCTGCCGCTTCAGCGCCCCTCCTGGTTCCGCTTCCTTCCCTCGAAGATCCCAGTCCCCCTTGAAGCTCCAGCAACAGGTGGGTATGGGGTCAAAGCATAAAACCGCCAAGGGACCGCAGGTTTTAGTCTTTGGCTCCATTTACCAGGGATCCATTTTCGGTACGCATCTTTGACCCACAGCCAGGTTGTCCCTGAACATTAGCTCTGGTCCCGCCAGTTTCAGCCTTTTCGAACCCGCCAGTACGCTCGTAGCCTGCTTCCAGACCGAAAAACCAGTGGCTCCGCCGACCAAATCCGCACGCACGAGCTCAGCCTCGCGTTGACGCTGAGCAACCATCCACCCCTCCAAGGCCCATCGTAGCGCCGTGCCGCGCCCTCCAACTTCCTGACCCTTTCGAACCGTCACCTTATGGCCATAGATCCTCTTGCTGCTGCTTGATCACCTCCAAGGCCGCTGTGGCTCTCAACGACTCACACTTATCAACTCGGCCTCCCTTGACTGAGCCACAAACGGCTTCGTGGTTTCCCGTGCGGTCGTAAAGCAGACCAGCATGTCCTCATGGCTGATGCCCGAGAACACCTCCAAGAGCTTGCCTCTTGACGCTGAGGTAGCGGAGTCCCTCGCCATGCCGATGTCGATCACCTGCTTCAGGTTCATCTTCCTTGGTGGTTACACCTTCCATCAAGCCCGGCCAGGTCTTTGTCGGCTTTCTGCCAGGTTGCATGTTTGCGGGATATCAGAGCGCAGTCTTTGCCTCAAAGTGAAGGACCAACCAAAATGGCTGGTTTCCCTTTGGCTTTTGCATAAAACCCATCCAGAAGGGAAACCAGAAGTCCAACCCATGGAGGGCTCGCGCCTCCGGCCCTGGCTCACAGCGTCCACGTGGCCCTTTCCGGGCACGATATGTGGCGGGGCTCCCAGATATGGCCACGGCCGTGGCCTGGACCTGTTTCAGGGGTCCTTGTGCTTCCCGGCCAAAACAGCGCCGTTTTTCGGGGCTCAAAGGGTACGTTTCCCTTGGGGGGCCTTTTTAGAGGCCTGGTTTTCCAAGACACAGGTTTTTGTTGCTCCCCGGGTCTGTTTGGTCCCCCTGCGAGGCCTTGAAAGAATATACAATATGCTCAATCTCTCTTGCAAGTTTTCTGGTGCACATGTGCTCGTGCGGTGCGAGTTTGCTCGTGCAACTAGTGCTAGTGCAACTTGCGCATGTTTTCTCGCGCAATTTGCAAGTTACGCGTTCTCTCGCGCAACTTGCTGCTCTGCACGATGCTCTCGCGCTTCTTGCCGTGCACGCGCGTCTCTTGTCTCTTGCTATGGGCTCTCGTGAATCTTGCTCGAGGCTCTTCCTACTTTTCGACTTGCCCGCGCCAATTTCTGCACGCGACACAAGTCGGTGCATCAGCAACAGTCCGTCTTTTGACCACGGGTTTCTTGCCAAGTGCCCTGGAGACAAGACCCTGATTCCATTGCGTTGGTTTGTATCAGCTGGGCTTTCTCCTAAGGCCCCAGGATTCCAAGACGCCTTTTTTTTGGGCCGGGGTGGGGGCTTCCTTCAAAGGGCCATTTCCCCGGGCGCCGTTTGGGGTTTCCGGGTTTGGGGGAGCGCCCGCCTTCCTGGGTTTTTAGGACAAACCAGGGTTGAGCCATTTCCAGTTCAACCCCGGCTCGGAGGAGAAGGAGCCCAGCGGTTTCATGCCTGAAAACTCGCAGCTTGGGCCGCGCCTGAGGCGCCCGTTGCCTTCCCGCGGACGGAGAGGTGGAGGGTTTGGCGGTGTGGCTCTGTCCAGAGCCACCGTGCTCTTGAAAAGTCCGCTTGTCCACTTGCACGATGGTTGGAAGAAGGGAAACGCCAACCCCGGATGAAGAGTAAACCGCTGGTGTATTGGGATGGTGTCCCCTTTTACTGGGGGTGCATCACTTTTGGCGACAAGACACCTTCCTGGGTCAACAAATTTCGAATGCTTGTTCCTTGCCCCGCCTCGCTCCAGGCTTGTGAATGAAGTTCCTGTCGGTCTGGGGGCCCAGCGGCCGAGCCCTTGTGGTTGAAGGATTTATGTCCCGGTCTCCCAGTGCTTTGGTTTCATTTCAGTTTCATCTTTGCTTCCTTCTGTTTTTGTTCTTGATTTTTGTTTTGTCTTTTTTGCAACCCCTCTGAATCCCTTCGGACAAGTGTGAAAAGCGAGGATCGATGGCCGCTCGACCTCTTGGAAGGTGTCAGGTGCTGCGCTCTCTCAATGTGCCTTCTTCCCTATGAGAAGTCGATCAACCATTGGTTGGACAACCACTAAAAGGATGACGTGTCCCAAAAAAAAGAGAAAAAGCTACACATGGTCATTTGGGCGCCAGGAGTATTGATCGACCCCCCATATATGGAGGATTGGAACAAAGGCATGCTGATGGTTGGTCTCCCGTACTTCCGTACAAATTGACCATGTGTGATCGTCCAATCTGCGAAGGCGGCCCAGCTTTAAGCAACCATTTGCTGACTCCTCGAAGAGGTTACTTTATGTTCCCTACCTATTGACCTATCGGCAAGCCTTCAAAGCAACCCCTTTTGCTTCATGGTCACAAGCCACCCTTGTGCTTGGAGCCTTGCGATGGTTCGAGGGAACCTTGAGATTCGGAGTTTGCTTTGGGCTCAGTGCCTCCCAAAATTGTTGGTTTTAGCTTTGATTTCCTCGGTTTCCCATTGTGACTGGCCGAAATTTGGACTCCCACACTGGGCTATTCAACCTCCGCGGCTGGAATCAACTCTCCGAAGAGGTGCAGCGTTTTTTTTTTTTCCGCCACAAACAACTACTCGCACACGTGTTTTTTTTTGGGGCAGATCCACCGCAGGACCTGAGGCGTCAACAATTTGGGGCTTGGGGTTGGAGTGAGGTGTCCCAGCTGGAGCCGCAGCTCTGGGAGGCCTTGCCGAGCAAGGCCCGGGGTTGGGAGGGGGGTTTGCAATTGCCTGGGAGGGGGGTGGGCTGGTGGGCTGGGCTGGCTGGCTGGGGGGGTGGGCTGGCGGGTTGGAGTTGGGGGGTTGGGGGGCTGGGCTGGGTTGGGGGGTTGGGGGGGTTGGGGGGTTGGAGGGGGGGTTGGAGGGGGTTGGAAGGGGGTTGGAGGGGGGGTTGGAGGGGGGGTTGGAGGGGGGGTTGGAGGGGGGGTTGGAGGGGGGGTTGGAGGGGGGGTTGGAGGGGGGGTTGGAGGGGGTTGGAGGGGGGGCTGGGGTTCGATGATTTTGGAGGTTGGTCTTCTTGAGATCTTGGTTTTGACATGACTTTACATGTTGATGTCCGGCAAATGTGGACCAGAATCAGTTGGGTGGCAAGGGCTGAGATAGCTCGGGGTGAGTGTCTTTTGGAACCCAGTTGAACGGGTAGTTTGGGCTTTGTTTGGAGATTAGTGCTCAACTCCACAGATCATAGAACACCAACAAACGGCAGTTCGCCGAAGGATTCTTTGCAGGGCAAGAGCACATGGTAGGACATCGATTTCCGGATAGGAACAGAGTGGTCCTTGGACCATGTTTGTGTGTCAAAGCAGGCGGGGCCCTTGAAAACCTTCGTGTTCAAACCGCCAAAACGAGTAGCATCAAACACAAAAAATCCATTTGGAAGGTGATGAAAGGACCATCCTTTGCAACCATGTTTCAACTTGCTGCTCAGAGAATCCACCGGAAAGAAACGGATCAAACACCCGGTATTGGTGAGTTTGATTGATTGAGAGCTAGAGCCAGTGCTGACAGGTCTTAAGTCGGATATGCAAGATCCTGGGTTTCTCTTTGGTGTCCCCTTGATCCAGCACCCTTACATATCACCTTGGGTGATTCAATCATCACCTTTTGGAGCCGTTTTGAAACGAACTTATCACCTTTGTGGTGATGTTCACAAGGGACATGTCAAGGAGCCCTGTTGGTTTTCCATTGGCTTCAATTTGGACACCGTCCCACAAGTTCCATGACACCCTCAGGCAGATGCTCTGCACCACGTCCAGCATGCCGGTGCCTAAAGCCGGCTCGATATGTGATTGATGGGCTTCTTCCAAGCTCCTTTGGTTCAACGTTGCGATCAGAAACATCCCTTGCCCTCGACAAAGATGATGGTAATGACCAATTTCTAGGTTGTTCGTAGCGCAACAACCAAGCAAGGTGATGTGTTCTAAGGTTGGTTGGTACAAGGATTATTTACAATGCACTATTCTATGGAGCAGCTGTACTGGTGGGTCCCTTTTTATTGCTACCCTTTTTTGGGTTGTTTAAAAAATCGATTCCAACTAGGAAGTGCAGTCTGCTTTTGGGACCCGATTTGTTGATCCCCGGCCGTGTTTTTTTTAAAAAACAGAGTTTGGGGGCTCGGAAAGTAGGGTTTTTCTTTGAACCGAGCCCCGGGTTGTCTCAGTGATTGAAATTCGCCACTCTTTGACCGCCGGCTTATTTGTTTCGGTTCTGATCTTTTACGGGACCTGTTTCCGATGGGATGAGGGTCCGAGGGGGCGGGCAGCTGAGGTTCTTCTCGCAAGTTGTCCTTTCAAATGAAGCTCTGGTTCTGTTCAGCCAGCAAAGAGCAGCACGAGCAGCGAAAGATGTTGACTCTGGAGTAAAAGCTGGTGGAATGGCTGACTATGGCACATCCCTCTATGAATCAAACTAGGCTTTCCTCCGCAAGATTCACGTGGAACCCCCAAAAGCCGGGGGGGCCACCAAGTCACAGGGTCTCCTTCTTTATGCCTGTTAGACAAACCCAGTCTGCGGAAATGTCGCAGTCCTCGGTCTCCAATGGTTTGCTTCAAGCAGAGCAAGCTACAAGGAGCTGGTGCAGACATGCACAAAACGCGTCGGCCAAGCCCCCCTTATGAGTCCTTTTTTTTTTGGGGGGGCCGCCGAGGTGGCGATGCAGCTGCAAGAGCTGATGCCGCCGGGAAGTTAGCATCTGGGTTCGGGGCGATATTCTAATGGTTGATTCTAAACAGGTAGCTCCTTAGCTCCCTATATCCTTCGACTGGGGGTGAGGTTGATTCCTTTTCCATTCTTTCCAACCATCGTTCTTTTCAAAAACCGATCGCTGCTTCCCTGGGTTTCCGGCGGTTTGCTAGAAAGAAGGATCCCTGGAAAGAATTTGGAAGGTAGCACTAGAAATATCCTTGTTCCCAGCTCAGCGATTCGGAAGCGAGCGAATACCTCCTTTACTTGTTTCCAGACTGTGAATTTGTACCAGATTGGGTGCGAAGGTGGACACTTTTCCTGAACGTTTGATAGACATGTTGCCTCGGACTTTAATAAACAACCATGTAGTCCACCAACTGATGTCCACCAACTGATGTCCAACAAAGGGTCCCTAATGACCGTTAATATGCTGCGGTATTTTGTTGCTTTTTGAGGTTTCTCCGCTGAAGTCAGTCCTACACCGTTTGCTGTTCGGAGTGTTCCTTCGCGGGGCAAGACCTTCAAAGGTTGGGGTTCGAGGATCTGAAGGAAGTTGCATTCTCCGAATCTTTCGCAGAGATCCTTCTGTTGCGTCCCTGCTGTTTTGGGAGTTTGGGCAGCACCGCAGCCCAACACCATAGGGCTTTGCGGAGTGAACGGGTCGTTCTCATTCACGCATGGAGCGGTTGCAAGCCAGCATTTGCATGTCCAGACGCCTGTTTTCCAGTTTTTCGGACTCAAGGAGCAACTTGAATGGGTTGTTTTGGCATGCCAGGGAAAGGCAAGCACCTCCCCAATAGGTCGGCCTGATTTATAGTTGAAGACCAATGTGGGCTTTCTGTGCCAGGGAATTCCTTTGAAACGATCAACTAGTCGCGGGGATGGCCATATTTTTGATATTACTAAAAGGGAGATTTTCTATAACCATGCAAAGTAAGAGAAGGCGCCTGGAAATGTTTCAACGTGGGCATGGGTGGCCGCTGTTTTTCCACCCCAGACCCTGCCTTTTGATCTGCAACTTGCTTGGGCTGATGGAGGGGTCAACAAAAACAGGGATCGTCCTTGGATGTGACACCGAGCGCATGGGCCCCGCTGCCGTTTTCAGCTTTTCCAGAGCTGTCAGATTTTCTCACGCTGAGAGGTTCACAGAGACTTGGTTGTCTCCGCTTCATCTTCCGCTTGCAAACATCGAACTATCCAAAGAGGGAATTTTTAGGGGCCATTTCCCAGGCTGCTCTCCCGAGTGGCGTGACTAGACGCATGCACCGCATGGGTATGGATCGCCCTTTTGGAGTCTCCATGTTTGCTCCGAATCTGACCAAACCACCTGGCACTTGGCAAACAGGGGCAGCTCAATACTTTTTCATTTCCCCCCCTTTTTGTTCTCCATTTTTTCAAGGGCAACTTCCTTTTTGTATTTATTATTTCAAGGAGGGACCGCCGAAGCAGTGTTTCACGGGCTCCCCGAAGAAAAACACCACGCCGAGCCACCCATCTCGATTTCCTTAGGGCCCGTAGGGTCCTTGGACCAAAAATTCTCGAGCGCCCTTTGCGGCCATGGCGAGGCCGATCCATGGGCGGTTGGTTCGGGTTTTAAGTCGGCTCCGAGTGCCGCTGAGGCGCGTTTGTTGGTTTTGCTCTTGCGTGAAGTAGGGAATGTGGAGAGGCTTCCCCTACTAAAATAGACAGATAAAAATCGGGGGGGGTACCCTTATTCTAACCTCTCTGGTAAAAAAACCTAGTGGTTGAATGAGCCCAGGCGGCCAGCAAAAGGAGCCCACAAGTGGGATGCTTTTCAGGGTTCCGAATTCAAGAACAAGGGGCCATTTGACCCGAGAAACAAAAAAAAACAACAACCTGTCCTGGGGGATTCCGAGCTGCCAGGACCGACTGGGCAAGCCGCAGTAGTCAGCCAAGCTTCGGTGGGTGTAAATTAGTGTAACTGTCGCAAGTCATGGAACAAGGGGAAGCCTCTGTTGAATCGCCACTTGCAACAGGTTTTTGTGCAACATGTAGGAAATCCCATCGTTTTTCCTTGCTCTGTTTCTCCGGGGTATTCTTTCGATCGATGGTCTTCGGAGCAATCCTATACTCCTATAGTTCTTGAAACTGGTTCTTTTCTTGTGACTCGGCAGTATCTCGGGCAGCAGTTCTAGGTCCCTCAGTAGTGCCCTTTATTGATCTTAGTGCTCTTCTCTACGTTCTTTTTTGGGGGAGGGTTCCCCTACTGAAAAATAGACTACAGAAAAATGGGTACCCTTATTCTAACCTCTCTACTGGAGGACCTAGAGGTTCAATAGGTTCCAATTTGCTTTTCCCTGCCGCCTCCAGTTTGGATTGACCGTTGGCCGTCGTGTCGGCACTGCAGAGGTCGAGAATTGGCCCCAGAACGGCCACTGCGAAAGGCCGAAGAAAACATGTTCTTCCAGAATCACTGCGTGTTATCGTTGCCTCAACAGCGTCTTTGTGAGATCAACGTCTGTGGAATCTGTCGGCATAGGTTTTGGGTGGACTATCTTCTCTCGTTTTTCGGTGGTATGCTCGGGTGTATTCATTTGCCCGCCTGTTCCTGGCGGTACGTGAATGCCGCAGCCCTTTCCAGAAAAGGACGGCCGTTCCGCCGAGTACGACCGCATCGGCGGCTCTCGGGTCTCGGGTTCCGATGTTTCGACATCTCCTGCTGCCGCTGGCGGCTTTTGCTTCCCCTGCGTTGCGGGGCACGCCCTCGGCGGTGCAAGGGTGCCCGGCGGGCTACAAGGAGCGGGGCAAAGAAGGGGAAGGAGCTATAGGTCTCCTTTTGGTTGCTTGGTTGTTTTGGTTGGTTTGTTTTTGGTTGTTTTGTTTTGTTTTAGTGGGCCCTGGTTGACCTGGTGGAACCATTCATCTACCAGGGCCATCTATCTTCCTCATTTTGGACACCTATGAGAAGAGAGGAAGTTCAGGTAAAGTTTCGGAGATGCTCCGTCCGCACCCGCACTTTGCCAAGTGAATTCGATCCCTTGACCACCAAGTTGCCCAGTAGCTGAGGCGGGGGGGGTAGCTGTCCTGATACTTCCATTTGCTTATATAAGAATATTTGTTTTATTTTCCCCTGATGGTTTTAAAGGGAATCAATTTCACTACTGGACACATTTGTTTAATCTTTCCCAGGGGTCAAAAGCAACTGGAGGGATGGATGCCGCTTGCATCTCTCTCCCTTTGGCTTTTCATTTTGACTACTTTGTACCGAACGGATATGAGCCCCAAACCAAACCATATGTTTCTCCAGAGGGTCAGAGGGTGGGCCGGTCATGCAAACGCCAAGTTGACAATAGGCGCCAGCAACTGTGGCAGTTGCTCATATCTGCAAACGCCTCCTAGCCATCCTCCTGGCTTCTGCGGGGCATCAGGCAAAGGTTCTGCTTAATCCTGGGCTCCCATGATGGAAGGGAGACAGAAATTGCACTACCAGGATCAAGTCACTCACTACAACCTTGGCCTTCCGAAGAAACCTGCAGTTTGTGATTGCCCAGATCAGAGTCGACTGTTACGCTGAAAGAAACCAGGCGATCAGAGGGGGAAAGCCAGACGTTGGGGACGTTGCTGGTGTTCCAGTTCATAGCAGCCGAAGCGTTGAGACTACCTAAACTAAAAGCAACTGAATCAGACTAAAAACAGCTACGGCTATTAGGTATATATATATATATATATATATGGAGGTGTATCGCGCATCTCATGTTGGGCTGTGTATCGCCTTGCTATCGGTTTGGAACGTTTGGAGATACTCTCCTACACGACAAGAATCCTTAGATATGATGCCAATGGATGTGATGTTGATGGTGGCATTTTTGAGAGGAAAGCCGGATCACTTTTGGGGAGTAACACCCGCAAAAAGCAAGCCAATCAGGGTGACTCATCAGCAGGCAAAAACCTAACTGGAGTTGGCCATGAACAAAGCAGTAGTAGTCACAACTTTGGTTTTACGCAAGGGCAGGTCGGCTTTTTTGCTTAGTGCCAGTTTACTTCCCAGAGAAACTCAGGTTTTCACTGGTGCTTTCATGATGACTTGAAGACAACTGCTTCACAAGATCGTTTGTGAGCTGCATAGTTTTTGCCGGGATGCCACACCAGACCCATACAAGTGTTGGTCATGGGGTGGTTTTCAAGGGGGAAGGGTACTTGGTAAGTGGATTGTCGCCATGGTTAACAACTTACCAAGTGCTTATTAAAGTGGTTTTCTAAATGTTCTCAATGGTTTGAGGCGATTTTAAGGCGGTTTCAAGGCGATCTTAAGGTGGTGTTCAGGCGGTTTTAAGGGGTTTTAGTGCGTCTTTACGGTGGTTTTCGGGCGGTTTTTCAGGTGTCTCAAGTTGGATCTTCGCCTGGGCTTCATCTCTTCGATCGTGCCAGGACTGTGGGCCCTGCCGCTGTGTTCCCGAATCCGCGTGCCAGTATTGCGAAGGCAAGGGAGCTGGGACTCGGGACTCACGGGAAGTGACCAGGGCATTGGGTCATTTTTGTGTTTTTATTATTAAAGCTATTATTATTCTTATTCTTATTCTTATTCTTATTCTTCTTCTTCTTCTTCTTCTTATTCTTATTCTTATTCTTATTATGTTTTTGTTTTTGTTTTTGATTTAGGAGGTCTGGTTCAAATCTCCTGGCTATGGTGAATTTTGCATTTTGCCCATTTCTACAACCCGGGGGAGAAGCAGAGACTCAGGTTTTTATTGTGGAGCGAGCCGTGATCCGAAATGTTACGTGGAAGACTTTGGAAACGAATGCGCGGGTATGGGTGAAAAAAAAACAACCACCAGGAGATGGACCGCAGATTTGAGTCCTTTCCACTTGCCAGGGTTTCACGTTGGGCACCTATGTTTTGACCCACACCTACTAAGTTACCTCAAGACCTAGAAATGGCAAACTTGAGGATGCCGCTTTCATGGATCAAGGGGGGTCGACGGTTCGCAAACTCCACAAAGCACCGACCACGGGAAAAAACACAATCGGTGGAGGGTGGCACTGGACCGTCGCTTGCGTCTTCCTGGGAAGTCCGCGGCCACAGCCTGTGATCTTCTGTGCCGAATTTTGCAAAACCTGAGGTTTTGCAGTGGCCAGGTGCAAAGCCGTTTAGAAGACTACATTCCTGTAAAGTGTTCTTGTGCACTTCAATGTGATGTGTCAAAGAGCTGAAGCTGTTCTGGTCCTTCAAGCACACTTTGCCCTCGCC
The DNA here is from genome assembly GCA_963377175.1 of Effrenium voratum. Lineage (NCBI taxonomy): Eukaryota > Dinophyceae > Suessiales > Symbiodiniaceae > Effrenium > Effrenium voratum. Next base: position 146,501 of record CAUJNA010002168.1, read on the forward strand.
TCTCATGGTTCCACATTTTGCTGGGTTTTATATGGAGGTCAACAAACCAGCCTCAGGTCCATGTTTTTCCACTCCCAATCCCCCAACCCTTCCAACCCCCCCCAACCCCCCCAACCCCCGCAACCCCCGCAACCCCCGCAACCCAACCCAACCCCCCCCCCCCCAACCCAACCCCCAACCCCCAACCCCCAACCCCCCCAACGCCCCCCCAACCCAACCCCCCCGTGCCTTCCGAGGCGGCGTGCCGGAGCCCGTGCAGATACCCACGGACTCTTCTGCGCCGCTGGACCCGGACGAGGACGTCACGGTGCGGCCGTCCCAGGCGGGGCAATGGGGCGAGGCCGTCGCTGGAGGCTTTGGGTTGGATTTGTCGGCTCCGGATCTTCATAAACCCCGGGTTTTTTTGAAATAGATGAAGAAACCCCCCTGTTTGTTCATATGGGGGGATCTTCATAAACCCCTGTTTATTCAAATTTGGGGGTGGGGGGGGGGTGGGGGCCCTCCAAAAGTTGGTCTGAATCCCCCACGAAAACCGGGGACACCCCCATGTTAATAAGCAGAGGTTTATTAATCCGGGGTCAACATTACTCGGTTTGGTTGGAATTTAAGGCCAACCAACTCGGAAAGTTAGGGGCAAGACACTGGCAGCATTTTCTTTAAAACATAGGTTTCCCCAATTCCAAGAACGGGACCCGATTCTGAGAAGCACCCAAGTTGGATTTGTTAGCCAACCAGCGACGGGCCGTTCGCAGGGGCAAGATACTTGCATTAGAGCCGCCCCTCGAGCTTTTTGCTCGAAGCTTCGACTTGCAACTTGTGGGAGTTGAATCGCCAACCCGAAGGATTTCTGGTTCAGTCCAAAGAGGTAGGAAAGAGGACAGGGCACGCCCCAAAGATGCCGACAAAGGTCACCTGACGCATCCAGCTCGGGAAGAAGAAGCATTCCACGTGCCCAGTATTGGTGGCGATTCCCGTTGGGGTGTTATCCGTCTTGAACCAAGGAACTGAATAGCCAGTTTTCTGGACAAGGTGTGCAAATGGTGCGACGTGATGCCGGAAGCCCCTGAAACGGTACCCTGGTTTCCGTGGGTTGGTTCATTGCTGGATTTGTTGATTCCTGAATTCGTCGATTGGCTGGTTTATTGGTTGGTTGGTTGGTTGGCGAAATCGCCGGTGTTGCCAATTTTCCTTTGATTGGTGGGTTGATTGGGCGAAGCATGACTTGGGTTACAGCTGAAATGTTCACTCCCTGACTGCCTGAACTTTATACTTTGTGTGAAGCCGCTTCCTGGCTGGTCCACTCGGGCAGTGAGTTGGTTGTGATTCTGGGTAAGTTGCTGCTTGTTTGATTGTTCGTTTGATTGTTTGATTACTTCATCGTTTTATAGTTTCATAGTTTGTTTGTTTTTGTTTTGTTTATTTTGTTAATTTTGTTTGTGTTGTTTGTCTGTTTGTTAGTTTGTGAGCTTGGTTGTTTGTTTGTTTGTTTGTTGGTTTGTCTTGTCTTGTCTTGTCTTGTCTTGTCTTGTCTTGTCTTGTCTTGTGTTGTTTGCTTGTTTGCTTGCTTGTGTATGTGTTTGCTTGCTCGTTTGTTCGTTTGTTGGTTGGGTGGTTGGCTTGCTTGCTTAATTGACTGATTCATTGATTGATGGATGGATGGATCGATCGATTGATGATTGGATGGATTGGATTGGATTGGATTGGATTGGATTGGATTGGATGGCATTGGATTGGATTGGATGGGCTTTGCTGGTTGCTTGCTTGATTGCTTTCTTGGTTGGTTGGTTGATTGATGTTCCTTGCTTGCTTGCTTGCTTGCTTGCTTGCTTGCTTGCTTGCTTGCTTGCTTGCTTGGTTGGTTGGTTGGTTGGTTGGTTGGTTGGTTGGTTTGATTGAATGATTGATTGATTGATTGGTTGGTTGATTGATTGGTTGCTTGGTTGGTTGGTTGATTGATCGATTGATTGATTGATTGATTGATTGATTGATTGATTGATTGATTGATTGATTGACTGACTGATTGATTGACTGATTGTTTTCGTTTATTTCTGTTTGTTTGTTTGCTTGTCTGTCTGTCTGCCTGCCTGCCTGTTTGCCTGTCTGTCTGTCTGTCCGTCTGTCTGCCTGCTTGTTCTTGTGGTTTTGTTTTTGTGTGTTTGTATGTTTGTTTGATTGTTAGCTTGCTTTGATTTGGTGTGGTTCTGCGGTTTGGTTTGGATTGGTCGGGTTGGGTTGGGTTTGCCGATTTCGAGTTTCCCTTTGCTGATTTCGGGTTGATTGCTTGGTTGTTGGTCTTAGTTGGTTCTGCTTTGTTTTCTTTGCTTTTGTTGCGTCTTGTTTTTGTTGGTTTGTGCGTTTGTTTGATTGGTCGATGTGCGAGTTTGTTTTCGAGCTTGCTTTGCGAGTTTTTCAGTGCTCCTTAAAAGATACATTTTGCCACCATTTGAAGCATGTTGCTTTTTCAACACCAAAATAAAGTTGGACACCGCCATTGACAAGGCACTGCTCAGGTGTATAATGCATCCGGATCCCAGTTGTTGGGACACATGTTTTTTTTCGGTTGTTGGGTTGCAACCATGTTGTTGTTGTTGTTGGTTGTTGTTGACATTCGACTCAGGAAGTGGACTGCCAAAATAGGTGCCCAGTGTCCTTTGCTTTGCTTTGCTTTGCGTTTTTTTGGTCGGGTTGGGTCGGCTGCGACTTGAGGTGCCTGGCTGCCCGGAGGGCCGGGTGGACTGCGGCAGCTGCTCCTGCGTGCCGCGGGCCACGCCCCTCGCGGACAAAACCGAAATGGACCATGGGTGGGGGGCTGTCCCGGTTTTGGTCATATTTTCACCTCCAAAACGATTTTCCCAAAAGAAAAATAATAAAGCAAGGAGCACAAGCAAACAAATAAAGCAGTTATGGTTCATTTGATGGTCACTGCTACATGGATAACTGTGGTAATTCTAGAACTAATACATCTTTGTTCACCTCCAAAATGGATTTTCCCAGAAGCAAAAAAGCCCAAGAAGCGCAGAAGACACAGAAGACCGTGCTTTGCAGCTTACTGTGGATGGGCAAATCAGGAATCTTGTCACAGCAGCTCCCTTAAAGAGGAGACAGATATTTGGAGTTGATGGATTTCCTAGGAGACTGGAGGAGAATTCATCAATAGGCACATCCACATCCATTGAGGGTCCTCACCCATTAAGGGAGGGCCTCTGCCAACGACAGCTGTCTGCACGTGAGGTGCACCTGGTGTCCCGGCGCCGGCGGCAACACGACTTCGAAGGTGCCTTATTGCCCCAAGCGACGCGGCCAGATAATTTTTTGGAGGTCGAGTCGCTGGCTGCGATTCGCTTGCTGCGATTCGCTTGCGATACATGCTACACTCCCACCAAGACTCGCTTGCTTGCAATAGATGCGACCCTCCCACCAATTGAAACCGCCGGGTTTCTGACGTTCGGGAAATGGTCCGAATTTGAAAGGAAGATAGTCCAAACCAGGATCCGCCCCTGGCGGGTTCCATGTGAGTTTGTGCTCGGGTATCGATTCATTCTGCTTGCTGGCAATACCGATTCGGGGGGGGCGAACGCCATGGTAAAGATCCTTTATTTGGGGATACCTCATTTCAGGTAGATTGTGAAATTTGCAGATACATTTTCTGGATTTTGTGATGCATGCTGAGGCAGTTTGTTTCGTTTTCATGAAGCCTGTCACGTATTTCGTGGGTGTAGACTTCGTTGGCTTCCTGCTCTTGCTAATTTGCGCGCGTGCACGGGGACAAATCGGTGGACGACTCTGTCCCAATAAGTACTGAAGAGCTAAGAACATGGGCAGACGCTGAACCAATCAGAGGGCCTCAACGTGATGTGAGCAACTGACCAAACTATTAGTAGTGTTGCTTTGGAGGAAGACATGGGAGGATGGGAAGGACCAACCCCCCCCTCCAATTTCCCGCAAAAAGCCAGGGTGACAACCCCCCCAATTTTCCAATGTCTTTTTAGGGAACAAAAAATATTGTCCAGAGTTCATGGGTCATGTGCGGTCACCTTATTTGGTAGTTGATTCTCATCCGGAAAAGGCTAGTGTCATTGAGCGAGTGTGTCAAAAAATGACAGGTTGCGTTGAATTGCCACTCGGTGAGAACGGACTGCAACTGTCAAGCCCGCGTGACTAACGCCTAAGATGAGGTTTTGTGCTTGTGACTCGCGCTTATGCTATGTTTCCTTGAATGCGACGGGACAGCGCATTCCGGCTCAAGTCATTCCGAGCTCTGGCTAGAACAAACTCAGCCATGGTCCATTTTAGATACGGGTGCTGGGGGGTTGCCCTGCAACAGTTGGGACTTTGCCAGCTACCTCCCCTTCTTTTGGTTTGAAGGGAAAGCACACCAGAACCACTATTTGGGGGTCCCTTTTATTTTTGTAAGGGACCACACAAATAAGTGGTTCCCTTCTGGTTTCTCTTTCCGTGCTTTGTGGGGTGTCAGCTTTGTTCGGGCCGAAGGAAGTTGGCACGCCCCACCCGCTTTCGAGGGGGCATGTGGACTGCGGCAGCTGCCTTTGCGTACCAGAGGCGGGGGGGAAAAGGGGGGTATGATGGACACGGGTCTATTTTGCCACCTGAGCCACTTGCTCAAAACCCGGGTAGGTTAGTAAGGGAGAATCAAACATAAATAGCTGCGGTAGACCATTTTAATACCAGGCTTTGATTGTGACTCACCTTCTTCATTTGGGGTGTTGGTTTTTCGGGTAGGCTGGAAAATAAACACTCAGTGTAGCGAAGCTGGGTGCCTCAAACGGCAGACCGGGGTCGCGCCGCAAACGGCAGGAATCGTGGGCCACAGGGCAGGAAAAATCGGCCGATATGTTTAGCGAGCTCACCGGTTCGGGGGTAAAACGAGCTCACCATGACAAAGGTCCTTTACTTGAGGATCCCTTAACTCAGCTTCTGGAATTATAGTAAGGATTGCAGACAAGTGAGTAAAACCGGGCATGAGAGAGTGGTTCCCTAGCAAAGTGGTACTCAAGCAGATTCTGCATCCCACAAAACACCCTCGGCCACATGCAGCGGTTGCTTTTCGAAGGGAGGATCCAAGATTTGGTAGGGCCAGGAGCCCTTAGACAAAGATGACCAAAGGAGTGTGGTGCCAAACCTCGCAGCCAGCCCACGAACCGGGACCCGTCCGCTTGCTTCAGGACACCTGCGAGTTCTGCCCCGATTTGCCGAGCCAGCCGCTGCCGTCCCCCTTGACGCTGCTTGGCTGCGGGCGAGAAACCGTGGGCATGTTGGCTGAGGGGCCCTTGGAATTGTCACATACTCTTGGGTCCGGATTTCCAGCTCAATCGTCATATGGGTATGGGTCAAAATTTAGCCACCAGGGGACCACAGGTTTTAGTTTTTGGTTCCATTTACAAGGGTTCCAATCTGGGGACCTATTTTTGACCCACAGCCATATTAGAGTACAGTTTTCAGGGTGTCACTTTAAAAGACCCAGTTTTGCCGTTTCCTGGGCAGAAACTTGAAACCAGACGCTCTTCAAGTTTGAGCTTCATGGTGAGCCCATCTCCTCTGCCAGGGGCCGGTGATGCACCGGAGGGGTTCGCACTTTTTTCCTTGGGCGCATCTTGGGCTTGGGTTCTGTTTCTGGTGAGCCCTTTTGGGGTTGGTTTCGGTGGAAACCTGGGGCCGAAGCCCACTTCAGGTGTTTCATATCCCATGCCGCGTTCCTTTTGGCATGCCAAACTTGTCAGGCACCTTGGGCTGTCGCCTGGATTGGTTTGGGGATTGGAAGCCCTCGTTCTTGCAGAGGGCAAGTAGGAAACCACCCCTGAACCACTAAACCAGCAGAGGGGTAAGTAGGAAACCACCCCTGAACCACTAAACCAGCAGAGGGGTAAGTAGGAAACCACCCCTGAACCACTAAACCAGCAGAGGGTAAGTAGGAAACCACCCCTGAACCACTAAACCAGCAGAGGGGTAAGTAGGAAACCACCCCTGAACCACTAAACCAGCAGAGGGTAAGTAGGAAACCACCCCTGAACCACTAAACCAGCAGAGGGCCAAGTAGGAAGCCACCCCTTAGCTGAACTAAACCAATCCAACCAAGTGGGACACTGAAACTTGGCTTGCGTATGGTCATTCCTCGGTTCGGGGCTGGGCATGGGGGCGTGGGGATGTTTGGGCTTCGCCAGGCAAGACCTGTAGATGCTTTTGGTGGTAAGGAACAGACGCACCCAAATGGCTGTGGGTCAAAACCAATGGGATCCCATTTTGGTTGGTAGGTGCACCACCCATTTTACTCTAATTATTTGAGTGGGGATCGGGATGCTCACTGGGGGTACGATCTGGCTTGTGACCCATGGCCAACTGTTGCCATTCGCGACCACTCAGGACCGAACTCTTAGAGGTCAAGAAGGGGTGGCTTTCCCTTTAAACCCCAACCAACAGGTGGGTCCCCAAGACGAGCCACCCATTTGAGGTCAGCCCTGTTCCCACGACCCTGGAGTCGGGGACCCGTTTCCAGGGTGCCCTCAAACCAGAAATCCCTCAACAAAACTGTGGTTTCGGGCCGCCCCCTTGATGCGCTGAGCTTCGAGCTGAGCGTCTCGAGGAACGCCAGCTCCCGCCCCTCCGCGGTGCCGGGCTGCCCGGAGGGCCACGTGGACTGCGGCACCTGCCTCTGCGTGCCTCGGCGTCCGGGCAGTTTGGGTTTGGGGGGGTTCAGCGCTTGACAGGGAGGCCCGGGCGGTGTTTTTGGTTTTCTTTTTTCGGGTTTTGCTTCTTTGCTTCTTTTGGTTCTTTTGTTCTGTTTTGTTTTGTTTTCTGTTGCTTTGGTTCTTTTGGTTCTTTTTGTTTCTTTGGTTCTTGCTTTTTGGCCCTTTGTCACCACGGGCCTTTTCAACAAGGGTTGGGCAAATAAGTTGAACAACTCAATTCTGTTTGGTGCATGGGTCCCCATTCGTACAGCCTCGCCGAATTCGATGCCAGGTTTGGGGGGTTCGTGAATCAGGTGATTTTGGGATCTATTGGGGAACCCCGAAGCCTTGGTTCACAACATCCTGGTCAAGCAGCATGCAACATCCGCGTGGGTACAAGTCGGGGCCCAGTTGCGCGGAAGGGCCAGCACCTTTTTTGCCTTTTCGCGCGAGCAAGCAAGCATCAATTCACAGACTCTTTGAGGTCGGAAGCGCTCGTCCGAGCCTTGAATACCATCAGGTTTCCAGGTAGGCAACCTGATTGTAGGCTCGGACTTGGGACAGTCACTTCATCCTTCAACGTGACATCTTGAGCATAGTTCTGTATCACCCTTTGGAGGCTGTGAATGTATGGCAGTTCCCCGCAACTCCCAGCCCACCCAAGCGGAATGCGGAGTGCGAGCCGGACCGAGCTCGTTGGCCGAACCCCAAAGACCCGCCCCCCCAAAAAAAGGGGGAGCTTCCCACAAGTCTCACAGAAGTTGGAGAAACCCCGGATCCAACACAACCCCGGTTCTGGGTGCAACGCACTTTGTGCTTGGGGTGGTTTTGAGAAATCTCGTCTTTCGGGTTGGTGCACGGAAACCGTTTGCGAGGGTAGGGGTTTCTCTCATTTCGGGCCAGAAGAAGCTGGAGCTGGAGAATCACTGGGGACTCTTGAACGGCTCTCCGCGCAGGGGATTTGGGAATGCGCGCTTGTGAATGGTTGGTGTCATTCCCCTTAGAGGTGGTCCCTGTGTGTTTTTGCGAGGATCGCGCATCTCGGTGCTTGGCGCATATTCCACGATGGAAAGGACCCTCGACATTTTGTCAGTGCCATTGACACGTCTCTCTGACATGAGATCTCCATATTCACATCCAGGTGCCGGAGTCGAGCTGCCGATGGTGCCCAGGTGCCGATGCGATGCCAGGAGTCCCCTAAGAAACCGTGAAATGATGTTTCCCCTGTGAACACCAACAATCAATGAGTTCCCATGATCTCAAAGTGGTGCAGGATTTTGTCCATCCACAGCACGGCCCCTGTGTTTTTGCAGATTAGCCTTGGGGGGGGGGCTTAAACAATGTTTGGTGAATAGGGTTTAAATCTGCCCCAGCAAATGGTGATTTTTCAGCTTTCCGGGCCAACACAAAAGTTTGCAAAATTGCGATTTCTGAGGAAGGAATTCAAGCTCAAACATGGTTTTGGATTGGCTTAAAACTGGTTTAGTACTGGCCCAATTCTATTTTAGTCTTGGGAGATTTGGGGTCTGGGGCCAACATATATATATATATATATAGACTGCTTTTGTCAATTAAACAACGATCCATTGGAGCAAAACGAGGAACATGTGGGCCCATTAGTGGGAGGACTATGTTTCGTCATGTGCTCATCCTCCAAACAAATCTGGGCAGATTGTGACGAGTTGTGTGGACTTATGATCGGGATGGTGCCTTATGGCAAACCATTATCCAAAGCAAGCGTTCTCATGGACCAATGGAGTGATCTCTGGAGCTCTGTCCCTTGCGACTCAAAGGCCACTGTTTTTGGTTGTTTCCTGGCGCCGGTGGGGGAGCAGAGGCTAAGTCTGGGCTGGAACCCAACGTTGGGCTTTGGGTTCCTTCGGGGCGCGCAGGCGCCGAGCCGTCGCCTGCGCCTCCCGCGCCGCTGGTGACGGCGCCCTCCACGGTGCCGCTGTGCCCGGCGGGCTACGTGGACTGCGGCGAGTGCAGCTGCGTGCGCCTGGGGATCGATGGGCGATGGGATCGATGGATTCCCCACCGGAAAACGGGGGAACACGGGGGGAAAACGGGGGGAAAACGGGGGAACACGGACAGAACACGGGGGGAAACCGGGAAGTGGGTCCTGGATGAAGAGGATGTCCGGCTTTCTTACATTTCAGGTCTTGGAAGTTGATTATTGGACAGTGTGCAGGAGAAGTAGACATGGCGAAGCAGTGCACCACGAGGTGCTTTTTTTGAGATGCGCGAAGAGTCTGATAGCCCTTTTGAGATATCTCTTGACTTTGCCACTTGAACGGGTTCCATGTTAACTGGTGGGAGAGTATTCGTTGGGGAGTCAGAGTGGACAGTGGCAGGGAGTTGTGTCACCTCACATCCTCTTGAGGTTTATCGGCGAGAAGTGGGAACTCTCTACATTTTAACCACGCAAACCAGGAGGCAGAGCCGAATACAGCGCAGGCAAGAGTAACTTTTTGGCCGTGGCTCACTTGAATGGAGCAAAGTCCCTATATAGACCATGTGTTTCTCCAGAAGATTGCGGGAAGATGGTCCCCTGCTTAGCATTCTGCCGAAGTCGCCTAGTCCATTTTCTCTTCTTCGTCTGCTTCGTCTTCTTCTTCTTCTTTTTTTGCCGAAACTTCCCGGGTGGCTGGGAGTTTTACATTTGGTGCTTGGTTGTTTCCTGTTGGTTTCAAGCGCATTTACATTTTGAAACGGTGACGGACAGGGATGGAAGCTTTGCTCTTTGGTACCAGCAAATGGAAGTTGCATGGGCCCATCCCACATGGTTCATTAGCATCTTACATCGACTGAAACGGCAGTAGCAAACTTGGCTTCCCATAGGGTTGAATGCCCCAGAACCAGAGCCGTCAGATGCCAAAGACGGGTCGGCTTCGAAGTGGGCTCGCCATTTTCTCGCCTCACGGCCAGGTTTTAAACCTTAAAACGATGCTGGGTGCACGGAAGGCCCACAGCTTTTGATATGGGTTGTGTGGATTGGGCAGGGTTCTCAAGAAGAAGTTTCTGCATTTTTTGTGCGCATCGGTTGACACTGCGGATTTGCCATTTAGGGACACCCATGAATTTCTCCAAAAGGACACCTACTAGGTCCCCCAGTAGTGTCCTTTTACCCTTTTCCCCTACTACAATATACTACAGAAGAAAGTTGGTACCTTACTCTAACCTCTCTGGAGGACCTAGATTTCTTGGTTTGCTCTTGCTGCATGAAGTAGGGAATGTGGTCTAGGTCCCCCCAGTGGTGCCCTTTCTCCCCTTTTAAGACGACCCATGATTTTTTCCAAAAGGACACCTACCAGGTCCCCCAGCCCTTTTATCCTTTTTTTGGGGAGGGTTCCCCTACTAAAATATACTACAGAAAAAAAGGCGGTAGCCTTATTCTAACCTCTCTGGAGGACCTGGACAACACGTTGACCCCAGATGAATCAACGCATCAACCCCCGGGTTCTCCCTCATGTTGGGAACGGAGCCCATGTTTTTTTTTCCAAAAGGACACCTACTAGTTCCCCCGTAGTGCCCTTTTACCCTTTGTCCCCTACTACAATAGACAACACTGAAGGTTGGTACCCTTATTCTAACCTCTCCACTGGAGGTGCTAGAAAGGAGACCAAAAGAAATCAAGCGACTTTATATTTGTTTTTGTTGTTCCAACTAGAAGGCGCTCGTTTAGCTGGGCTTCATGCCATCTACCGCAGAAACCCATGATTTTTTTACCAAAAGGACCGATGATTGTGACTCAGATCTCAGGCACGAGTCCAGCTGCCGCTGGTGTGGCGCGGAGTTTGTCACCTCGACCACTACGGAGAAGCCGACCACCACGGAGAAGGCGGCCACCACGCGGCTTGGCGTGTTTCTTTTTTTGGTTTTGCGAAATCGTTTTCTAGAGGTTTTGACTTCTGGGGAGTTTAGAGGGATATGGTTGTGGTTCAAAACCTAAGGCGCCTGTTTGTGGATGGTTGCCACTCCACTGTTGTCTTTTAGAGGGCTTTCTGGGTGTTCACCGGGGCAACGGGGTTTTGACGCATAGCCATATCTCAGACGTATCACACTAGCAAGGGATCAAGCACTAAGGGAGGAGGCGACAACGACCACGAAGAAGGCGACGACGGAGAGGACGACGACAGAGGCGACGACCACGGACGTGCCTGTGATGACGACACATTGCCTGACTTAGCTCGCCTTTTTAGCTTGGGCTTCGTTTTCCGTTATCTTTTGGCCGCGGGGTCTACTGTGGTCCAGGACAGAGGCAACGACGGAGCCGGTCATGAGCACCGCGCTGGCGACGACCACTACGACCACGCGGCACATTGTGAGTCGACCGTCCGAGGTGCCTTTCTGCCCGCGGGGCTACGTGGACTGCGGCGCCTGCCTGTGCGTGCCGCACGCCAGCTGCCGCTGGTGCCCAGGCGCCTGGTCCTCTCCTGCAGAGCCGGAGACGGAGCCAGGGCACATCGTGTCGAGGCCCTCCACCGTGGCCTTCTGCCCCTCGAGCTACGTGGACTGCGGCACCTGCCTCTGCGTGCCGGAGTCCTCTTGCCGGTGGTGCCCGGGCGCCTGGTCGCCGGGTCCCAGCCCCTCTCCCGGCCCCGGCCCCAGTCCGAGCCCCTCGCCCCCGACGGGAGCCATTGTGGCGCGACCTTCTGACGTGCCCTTCTGCCCAGCGGGCTATGTGGACTGCGGCACTTGCAGGTGTGTGCCACGCTCCTCTTGCCGCTGGTGCCCAGGCGCATTCCAGCCATCACCTTCCCCGTCGCCATCACCCTCCCCGTCGCCATCGCCCTCCCCATCGCCAGGTGGCATTGTCAGCAGGCCGTCAACGGTCTTCGGCTGTCCGGCGAGTTATGTGGACTGCGGCCTGTGCTTGTGCGTGCCGCGCTCCTCTTGCCAATATTGCCCCGGAGCACATGAGCCATCGCCATCACCTCCGCCTTCGCCGAGCCCGCCCAGCACCTGGTCTAATTACGGTTGGTCTACGGATGGCTCATGAAAGCAAAGAATGGCCTCCCGCTCCCCCCCACCCCAAAACTGACAAAAAAGAAAGAACACCAGGCCCTTTTTTTTTGCGTCCTGCACACTCCCTGGAATTAAACAGGAAGCTCCGAAGCTTTTTTTTTTCAAGAAATGTTTTGCAGGTTAGTCAAGAATTTGTGTTGCAGCTTTTATTCACAAAAAACCCATGTTTTGGATAATCCTAACATAGAAGTTCCTGGGGTGTTTTTTGTCGACTTCCGCATTTCAGAACACGAAGCTGACTTCCGACGATGATTCGGGCACCGGCTCCCTCAACCCCCTTAATGACCCTAAGCCCCCCCCCTTCCCCTCTCCTAACACAAACCGAACTCCCCCCCCACACCCCTTCCAGAACTGGCCCAGAACCCTACCTAGGTACAACGTAGGACTGGTAGCATGTGGGGGTGAGATTGACTCGGAACTGCAATGTTTGTGCATTAGCGGGCGGACACACCGTAATTTTAAGCGTACCGGGGAAATGCCGGTTCACGACTTTTCTCAGGGATATGCGAAACTGCTCCTAACAGAATCATAGTTTCCCAATTGACCCCCGAAGAACAAAGGAGCAAGCGACGAGCCTGCACTTCCATGTTAAGCACACGTGTTCTCCTCTACATGGAAGTGTAAGGCCTATGTTAGGACACTTTCGTGGGTCCGAGATTGCGTTTTCACTCACGTTTTTGCTTTTACATGGAAGTGCAGGCTGGTTCCATCAAGAATCTAGGGTTCCTGAAAAAAATCCCGGGATTGTCGTGGCGAGGGGTACCCTAGGTAGCTTCTATGTTAGGAGGTGGTCGCACATTCCCAGCAAAAACAAATGACAGGCATTTTTGCAGGAAAAGACAGTCGAGGGACTTCCACGCTAGAGGGACCTCTGAGAGCATGGACTTCCTGTTTAATTCCAGGGAGTGTAGACGACTGAGGCACAGGCATCGTCAGCACGCCCTCCACTGTCATCGGCTGCCCCGCCAGCTACGTGGACTGTGGCACTTGCCTCTGCGTGCCTGAGTCCTCCTGCCGCTGGTGCCCGGGCGCCACCTCCTCCCCCGGATCTATCGTGGCGCGGCCCTCCGAGGTCGCGTTTTGCGCCTGGGGCCGAAGGGTTGCAGCGCTTGTGAAATCCATGCCTTTGGGTGTTTGGCCCTTTTCTGGTGGCAGAACACTCCTGAACCCCCTCGAGGCTTCCAAAAATGACCACATTGCCAGGCCCCCGGAATCCAGGCCTGAAAAACCAAAGCCGCCCAGCAACCCCGCCCCGTGGTGGGTTTCCGAGGACCCATTTTCAGCCACGCCCAAAGCAGCCAACGACCCCGAAGTGGCTGTGCCCGGTGTGTCCAAGGCCCCTCGAGCTACGTGGACTGCGGCACCTGCTTGTGCGTCCCCAGGTCCAGCTGCCGCTGGTGCCCCGGCGCTTCGGGGCGCAATTTGGCGTCGGAGGCAGAGGGGGGGTTTGGGGGGCGTGGACCCCGGGAGAGGCCCAGGATCACGCTGATTCCCCCTTTTCACAGCCGGGACCGTTCGAAAAAACGGGAGAGGGTCCCATGTAACAGGGGAAATGGTCCGTTCACCGGGACCGATTCGCCGAAGGCCAGGTTTCATGTCAATTGGTGGGAGGGCATTTGGGAGCCCCAAATGAACCCGTCCTAGTCATGTGGTGTGTGTGTGTGTGTGCGGAGTGACAGAATGCCCTGTCACCACTATGAGTAGCAGGGGGCGTGGCGGTCTCCTCGTAGCCACGCCAACGAAGCTATCGAGGATGACTGGATGCATCAAGGGACGCCTTGATGTGTACCTGCACCAGTTTTGCAAATGTCTGTTTGGCCCCCTTGGTTGCGGCGCTGTTTGTGCTTCTTGTTCTTTCGGGTAACGTGTTCGCTGCTAGACGGAAACCAAGTGAATGCAAGCCGAACCTACACCCACTCGAGACTCATCAGTTGTACTCGAGACTCATCAGTTGTACTCGAAAGATTAGCACCCTCCATCTGGAGTTTAAGTGTGTACACCCCATTCATGGGGAATCCTCGGGTGTACCCATTGTGTGACCCCGGGCCGGCCTTGTCGGAAAATTTGACCTCAACGTTCTTATCACAAAACAGCGGAATTTCACATTTAACCAGGAACGAGGTTTCACTAAAGGGAAGACAGCTGTCAGATCATAGAGACGTCTCACCATAGCTGCTGATGGCTGCTGACTTGAACTTGCATTGGCTTGCATTTTGTCGGATTCGTTTCTCTCACCATAGCTGCTGATGGCTGCTGACTTGAACTTGCATTGACTTGCATTTGGTTGGATTCGTGTCTCTCACCTTTGCTGCTGATGGCCGCTGACTTGAACTTGCATTGACTTGCATTTTGTCGGATTCGCTCCTCTCAAGGTTGAGGTGTGACGGTTGTGAGTTGGTTGCGCCACCATGTCTCGACGTGATGATCGTGACAGATCCAGGACTCGGCGCAGACGTGATCGGAGTCCTTCCCCTCAAGCTCGTAAAGCACGCCGACACGAACACAATGACAACCAGGTCTCGGAAGGCATGGATTGGAACAACCTGGTATCCTGGCAACACAATTCCGGCTACAACTCCGCCAACAATTTCCCGGTGATGCCGACCAATTACCAATCGATTCCAAACCCCACGCACCAGTTCCATCATTCACCGATCAACTACATGATGCCAGTTCCTCCAGAGCCCACGCCAACGAAGTTCATGACGCCCGTGATGCCGCCACCGGTCACTCCCTCGCAAGCTACACCATCACCTGGATATCCTGCAGCCCTACCGGTTCGACCTCAGAAAGCCTGGCTTACTCCATCGGCTGACTGGACACCTGGAGATGGCATGCTAGATATCAACCAGCTCTACAACTTCAGCCTGCCCACGACGGTCGCCAACACCCCGCACAACAACCTACGTGACATGTCCGGCATGGACATTCGTGACGTTCGCCTGGTTCAGGTCATTCATGGGGGCCTCACCAACTGGCTGCTCCGACCGTTTGCTCACGGCAGATTCGTGACGTGGGAAGGCTTTCGCACTCGCACCGAGGCCTTACTCTGGAGTACCTGTTCCAAACTACTACGACGATCACAGTCGATCAACCTGCTTACCTTGGAAAAGGACCTTGCTAACTCACTGGGGCTCAACCTGGACGACTTCAATCAGCGGATCAAGGTTCATGACCATTTGGCCAACTTGGTACTTCAGTTTCTTCAGCAACACCATGCAACTCTCACGCCTTCTACCCAGACGGATGACATGGTCAAGAAGTACAATGATCTAAATCGTGCTCATGAGTTGCTCCAGGCTCAGTATTCAGCATCGTTACGTGCTTCGACTTCCCCCACGGTGCCAAGCCAGAAGGATGATGCAGAGTTGGTTACACCACCACCGGTCAATCACACACAATCCTCGTCACCTCCCAGCTCCCTCCCTACGGCCAGCGCAGCGGCCCTTGATGGCAAGTCGTTTGATGGCGCGGTGCAACCCCGGATCATTCAGTCTCTTCACGGAGTTTCTTCACCGCCTTCCAAGCCGGCGGCGTCACAATTGCTCACCATGCACAGCACGCCGGATGACGTCATCAAGTACTACACATGGACCAGTGATCAGCCACGCTTGTATCTCAAGCAATCGCCCACAACCACCACTTTGGCGTCATTGATCTTGTGGGCCAATCACCCGTCCCGTCTCAACGGCAACAAGTCCTTGGATTCCATGGCGACGCAACTCCTTCAGGCGCGTCAACGCATGCCAAAAGGAGACGCACCTACGTTTGGGGCGATGGCGACTCTGTGGGGACTGGAGCCCGGCTACCTCACCAAGCTCACTGACAAGGCGCTGTGTCACCTCATCGTGACCGCCCGCTTACTCAGTGGGTGAGCAGTCCCTCTTGACGAACTTCGTTCACTTATGAGCCCGGAGCGGCAGCTGTGTCACGGTTGAGGAAAGGTTCAAAACTCGTCCGTCCTCTTCTTGCTTTGCACTTGTTTGATGATGCGCTTGTCTGTGCTTGCGTTGTCATTTGCTTGATATTAATTGCCGCTTGCATTCATGTCGCCGCCACACTGTAGATTTCATTGGTTGCATGTTCACCATGTTGGCTGAGCTTCGCCGCTGTGGAATCTATGATGATGTTGCACAATGGCATTCTCTGGACACCTTTCTACACTCGTTGACAATGTTCTCTACGTGCTGGCATTACTGCTTTCCTGGACTACCACCACCGGCGATACCAATAGATGAATACGAGTCAGTTGCACAACTACCTTGGTTGGGCCTTATTCTGGAAGTATTAGTTGTGGTCCGGATTGCACTTCAGATTCCGATTCACGCCATGTCACAATCTCACCACACTGTGGCCAACAGGTATGAACTTCACAGGTGCCGGTGCACGGCCTATTTATTGATCAGTTTCTTGCAGCGTCTCATTTCTCAAGATTATGGATATGTCCCACCGTTCTTCGAGGTTCTTCACTTCTACAAGACATCTCTGTTGTGCGAAATTATGCATCCCACTTTTGCAGACACGAGACATCTTCGCTCATTACGGACACGGTTTTCGGACCTCTATGACTTCATTCACGATCCAGGTCATCATCAACAACCATGCGTTTACATCCGACTTTCTCCATGGCACACACCATACTACGTTGGTGCAACTGATCAGGACGTTCTACGACGAGAACACTCACGCAGTCGCAAATTTCTACAACTACTTCGGGGACGTCATGCCTTCTTCGAACCTGCACTTCACTACTGGAAGCGCACCAACACTTACTGGCTTTTCTGTGCCATTCCGGTTGAGATCAAACTTCCCATTTCCTCGGTTTGGGTCCAGGAAAGCAAGTGGCAATACCTGCTGCGTCCGCATTTGAATGCACCCTGGGTACATAGACTTCTTCGAAAGGTGGGATTCCGGGAGCATCTCGTTGACTTTCGACGTCATTCGTTGTCGTCTCCCACCTCGCCCGGTCTACACAAGCGTTTTCGGCGACGACTACATCCGGATCTTCAACGGCAATTACGACCTGAAATGTTGGATGACATTCAAGCGCATTACTCCACTCTTTATCAGCTGGGATCCAACACAGGCGCATCGTTCCAGGCCATGCGAGACCTACTGTCGGCGGTTTTTCCTCCCACTCAGCTCTACTATACTTCCTGCGACTCTCCGTCTTTGTCAACGAGCCCTTTCGTTCAAAGGCACAGAAACTCCTCGCCCAGGTGATGCGCAAACGACAGCTCCAATCACCAAGCAGTTTGACACAACTACTTCTACCGCCTCTACATGTACGGAATTAGAAAGCTCAACTCGGCACGTGGTTACAACGTTGGGTCGCTTCACATCGTGACTTGTTCCCCTCCCTATTTCTTCCAAAGATCCGGGTGGTGGAAACTCGCAGCGCCACTTTGGGAGACAGAATCTACAACTACCGCACATGGCAACGCAGATGGACTCCTGACGTATCTTTTCCGTGTCGCTGTTCGGACATTGATGATCACCACCTGCACCGTGCGCATGAACATGCAGTAATGGTGGATGAGTTCTCACGCATCAATGCGGACATCGACATGGATATCATGGCCGCGTCCATGAAGGATCAGTATTTTGGCGATGCTGACTTGTTGCATCAGCGTTTTACCACACAGCTTCGCAAACTAGCTCGTCGGTGGCATGTACATGGCTCCAGTCTTCTTACTCATCTACGGCCTGTTTTGACTCAGTTGATTGATACCCATCGATCCAACCTTCAAGATCGTGCTTATTGGTCATCCACATCACTACAACGAACCGTGGCTTCTCTGTCCTCGTGGGTTGTAATTGCCGCGGATCATTTTCCCTCTCGTGCACATGTGATTTGCCCGTCGTTGTTCGCCATACTGATGCACAAGACCTTTTGCTCGGGACAAGTCTTTTCGCTGTGTCGAGAATCTGCAGCATCTTTTCGCTCTGAAGTGGTCACTACGATACCTTCTCTCCTACATCAACGCTACGCGTGGGGACTTCGACTTCAAGCACCGTTGCCTACAGCTCGCATCCTTCCAAAGCCGACCAAGGACTGGCAGAAAGCAAGACCCATCATTTCTTTCTTTCGCACGTGGGCAGCTCCCTTCCTCACGGTCTTCGGCGCCCTCATTTTTGAACTTACCAAAGTTACCTTTCCCGACATACCAGGACAGCTTTCGGTCCAAGAACTTGTCCAACAGCTATGAGACGCGCTGTCAAAGGCAGATCCCGCCGAATACATCCACCTGGTGTCTCAGGACCTGTCCGGTTTCTTCACGTCCATTCCTACGGAGCGTTTCCATCAGGCACTACAGGTGCTTCTTCATCGTTATGACCAAGTAGTTGGCCTACGCCGATCCTCACAATGGTCGGTGTACGAATTGAAGTCAGATCATCGACGCCGCATGTTCAAAGGAAAATGGCGTCGTCAAACAAAGGTCCCTCGAACCTTTCGTGAACAAGACCTTCGCTACCTCCTCGACTTTGTCATTGACAACAGTCACTTCGAGATCAATGGCTACTTGTTCCGGCAAGAACGTGGAGTCGCTATGGGATCACCTGCAGCACCACCTCTCTGTAATCTGGCTGCCACGGTGGAGGACTTCTTCTGGCACCAAACAATGTTTTCTTTGCGCTTTCGCATGCCCGATGTCGGGGTGATCTGGCACGAGCGTTCTGTCGATAATCGTTTCATCCTGCTACGTGATTCTGCCCCACACTCACCGGTGCTCAGGAATTTTCTTTCCCTGGAATTTTATCGTCCACCTGTGATGCTTGAGTTTCAGCATGATGACAAAGTGCTGGGTTACCTATGTGATTCTTCGTCCAGGACTATTACACCACAGCTACCTGATCATCCCTCTCAAATCAAAGGGATTCGGAGTGCCAATGATCAGATGTTTACTTACTCTTCTTGGTCTTCTCGCTCGTGGCGCAATATACGTGGTGCACAACCTGCGGTTCAGCAACAACATGGACTTAACGCTCTCAAACGCCTTTATGAGGCCAAAGGTTTCGATCCCCATCTCCTTCGTGATGTCCGGCGACGACTCGGGACAAAATCTGCATGCTGTCTTGTTGCTTTGTTACTTGTGGGGTGCGCTTGTGATTGCTTGTCGGAGTGTCGTGTTGTGTCTGCATGCAGCTGGCTCAAAACCATGGCGGAGTACATGGTCACCAGTCTATTACGCCCAGACGGCTCGGTTCAAACCACGAGCCAAGTGACGCTGGATCACCTTCCAAACTTCATCAATGGCAATGAGATGCAACTCTTCGTCCGGACACACGGCCTGGTACATCAGCACAATGTGCAGGCGCACAGCTCTACCCGTGATGTTCCAGCACTTGGATCAGCGACCAACCTCAGAGCGGTGCGCAATCATCCAATCGGGAGGCGCTCTCGCTCTCCTAGATCCCGTCAGGCTCACACCGGGACCACAAGGGATGTCGGAGGATGAAGAGGACTGGGGAGAATGGAAAGGTGATGGTCGTCGCGCTCATGATGATCAGAGGAGACCTCGATCGCCTACACTGCCACCTGCTCAATTCAGAGCACCCGTGAACCAAATTGAGCTGCTTCATCTCCCTGTTCGCCAGCATGTACCTGACTTGGGCAGTCACCGTTTCACGCTACGCACTGGCTACCGGATCGAGGAAATTGCCATCCTGGTTGACGGTGTTCTTTACTACACGTTGCCCTGCATTGCCACCTTAGTGTTTCCTGAACCTGATAAGTGGAAGAAATCTTGGGAGACGGTCTACAGGAGCCTCATGCCGCATCGCCGCAACATCATCGAGGATGAGCACCGGGTGAAGTCCGTTTCAGAACTCCCATTTTCTCCGTTGCCCCATGGTGTCCCAGGCCCCTGGACAGATCAAGTGGTCAAGGAGATTTCCAGCTACTTCCAGATCTCCCCGAAATCCCTGCCGCCACAACTCATTGTCCAGCTTGGCATTGGGCTGGCCATATATTCGCAAGACCACACGGACGTATCACCAGTTCTCGCCCGACAAGAAGAACGCCCAGAAGAACCTATTCGGGATCCTCTTCTCATTTGTGCCTCGCCGATTGCTACCTGATAAGCATCGCACACAGTCACATTCGACGTTTTTCTGGGCCCATAAAACCAATATGCAGGCTGCCATCAGCATTCTGCGAGATGAGGAGCTGATCAGACCCTCGAAATGGCAAGAGCAACCTCCTCCCAATCGCGACTACACAAACTGGAATGAAGTGTGGTTGCCTCCGATGGGCTTCTACTGCAGAGGCAGCCTTCAATCTCAGGAAGCGGCGGTCAAGGCAGCAGCCCAATTCGCGGGAGTACACACTGATCGCCCCATGTGCATCGGTGGATCTGCCAGACTCCGGCAAAATCATTGTACTATTCCCCGAGGCGGCGTGTACGCCGACATTGCTGCTTCCCACTACTATGATTGCATTCACGCCAAAGATGGCAGGTGGAAACTCCGCTCATCGATTGCGGTTCCCAGCTACGTGGGAATGTTCTGGTGAATGACTTCGGCAATGCAGTCTGACACCTCCTTTTGCACTGGCACCGTGGTTTGTGCCCAGGCTTTCGTGGTTTACATCATGACGCTCTTCTTCCGGAAAAAGCGTGTGGGGTTGCTTGATGCTCATGTCTTGGTGCTGTTTGTTGCATGCTTGTTGTATTGCTTGTTGCCTCCGCAGTTTGAGTTGACCACTGATTGAATCGCCCTTTCTTTCCAGCCATATTCGACACTGGAATGGATCATGGCGACCTTTTACGAGAATGCCGGCATATGCTGCGTGCCATCTCGTCGCAGATCAGTATTCTTGTGGCTGGACTACAACGTCTTGAAGGTCAGCAGCGGCATCCACAGCCGCCACCCCCACCACCAGTACCGGACGGGCAACCACCGCCGCCACCCCCGCCATCATCGACGCCTTCGTCCGTGCCGGCCACATCAGTCCGACCAGATTATCCGACGGTACCAGTCACTCTTGTGGCCACCTCAGACAACCGGATGGAGCACACTGCTCATGTTCATACGGTGAGTGTCAGCACCTCCCGAGAGCGCAGACGGAGAAGAAGGTCCAGACACCGGGAACCTCATCGGCGTCGGTCGCGCAGCCGCAGTCACCACAGGCGTCCTCTTGGCCGCCCTGCCAACACTGGCCCCACGTCTCACCATCGCGCCTTCACTCCAAAGCACCCACCGGCAGTCAAGGCCATGCCGGCGTGCCGGCCATCTGGTCTTTCATATGACCGTTGACGGACTACCAGCGGCAAAAGGTCCTCAATATTTCGATGCACGCATGTTTTGCTAACATGAGGTCTATGCTGTCCCGCAGCCTTTCTTGCTTGGTTTGTCCTTGCAGTGATTTCATTTGCCATGCAGTTGTCAGTGGAGTTTGTGAACAACCTGGTGGCGGTTCTCAATGTCCTCGCATCCCAGGTAGCGACTGCTTTGAACACCCTGAACTTTGCCCTGGCGACCGAGCGAAACCAGCAGTCTGACACCCGAGTGTCTCCTAGGGCCCCACGGAATTCCAGACACGGACTGCGCCCTCGCATCATCACAGAGCGCATCTCGTCCGATCGATCTCGCTCTCCTACTCGAATTCGAACCCGGCCTCTGGACACTCCCTCCACCTGGTATATACCGGCCTTATCCCCGCCTCGTGCGGCACATCAGGATGCCGCTGACAGCATTTCTGGTCGCCGTCCAGAGTCAATGTTGGATCGGTTGCCATCGCCAAGGCCTCTTGCTCCCCTACCCCCACACAGTGGACGCGAACCAGCACAGACATCGCCTACCACACCTGATTCGGATTCGGATGGTTCAGTTCGTCCACACCCAGGTGCTTCATCGTTCCGTCCATCTCCCACGGTGGTTCATGGACCTCGGGCACTTCTACAAGAATTCACTATTGCCCTTCGCAATGCACATCGTGAACCTTTTACGGCGTGGACACAAGGTGAGCTGGATGAGATGGTCAAACGGAAAAAGGACAAGGATTCCAGGCCCACCTACAAAACCATTGCCCGTTTCCTTCAGAAGCCGATAGAGGAAGTCAAGCAGGCCTGGAAGGTCTACCAGCAACTTGAGGCCCGCGCTTAGGGCACCGTGCATCGAAAGAACCAGTGACTACCGGAGGACTAGCCCGTAGGACGTGGCAGTGCATTCTGTGAGCGTTGCATGTTGTCGTGATGGTTTGGATTGCAGTCATGGCAGATCGCATGATTCTGTCCTTGCTTGTTTGCATGACATGGCTGGCATGCTTTGCAGTAATGACTTGATGGACCTACTTTACACTTCTACCTGTGAAGACATTGTTGGCTGTCATGGAAGTTGTTGATGACTTGGATTTCATGCATGGCTGAGCTGCTCAAATCATGTCGGAGCAAGATGTGCAGACATACATTACTTGGACCCATGGAGCGCAGCCGACGTGGTTACAGTTTCACGGGCCTGGCACATTGCTTGACAGACCAGTTCGATGGACTGCTTCACCTCCGCCCCCGCCAAGGTTTCCAATACTTCTTCCACCTCCACCTCCTCCACCGCCACCACCACCGGTGATTCTACACCCACAGTTTATGCCCTCATTGCGTGCCTCCTCGAGCCCTTCTCCTCGAGGACGGTCCTGCCCTGCCACAGTGAAATCGCAGCGCACACGCCGCTCGTTATGCAGCACTGACCAGTCCCGTGATGATGATCTACGCAGTCTTAGGCGTTCACCGAAACGCTCTCGAACAGCATCCGCTTCTGCCCTGCGGAGATCTCGGCGACCCTTCTTCACCGTGTTCCCTTCAAAACGAACCACCCGTCCATCGCTGTCCCCATTGACAAGTTGCAAGCATTACTGTCATGCCTTTCTACGTCATGGAGGGAAGTGTCTTTCTCCCTGTGCTCGTCGCGGCACAAAAGGGTGATTTTCATGCTTGTGCTGCCTTGCTTGGTTGCTGATTGTGCATGGTTGTGCTGCATGGTGACTGTTTCTTTACTAGCTGGATCTGAACCCGCGGTACTCCCTGTCTCTCACTTCGGCATGGACATCGAGGATGCAAAGCAGTACCCATGGCTCGAATACTCGGTCTAGCAGGATCAGGAGTGGGTGCGGATCTATACTCCGGAACAGCCTCAGCTATGGCAACCAGGAGAAACCGTACCTGATCTACCAGACAACTCGTTTCGGGAGTGGAAGCGGCTGATCCCAGTGGAGGGACTGGTGAACACAGTCAGGCGTGGACCATTCGCGACTGGCAGCATCAAGGATACCAACGCATTCTGTCTCGCAGGGAGTCCTTCTCTACACATCATGCCCCTGATCAATCACTTGTTGATGTGCAGAATTCCGATGCAATCCGAGTCGAGGAAATGTTCACCTATGCTCCCCCTATTTCTGACGGTGATCGCTCGACTGCTTTGCAATTCCCTCCAGTCTTCTATGGCGACACTCGTAATGCTCATCGTGGTGACCTTTCGTTCCCGTCTTCTGAGCGGCTTAGGGCAGTTTCGCGTTCCCCTCGCCGCGGTGGATATTTTGGTCAACGATAGGGACACAAAGTTGAGCATGTGATCTTCCTGCTGAAAAAGAGACTTCTCGCCCCTCACTGAGGGGCGTGTGTGTGTGCGGAGTGACAGAATGCCCTGCCACCACTATGAGTAGCAGGGGGCGTGGCGGTCTCCTCGTAGCCACGCCAACGAAGCTATCGAGGATGACTGGATGCATCAAGGGACGCCTTGATGTGTACCTGCACCAGTTTTGCAAATGTCTATTTGGCCCCCTTGGTTGCGGC